>JAQIXJ010000466.1:0-33823 GCA_034700185.1 Phthiracarus laevigatus
CTTAATAGAATCTGTTTATTTATTGAAATTCTACCTCAGTTTGCTAATACAACTTTCAATTATCTCCATCGGTTACTATTCTTCAGCATATTTTGACCTATAACTTAGACAATGCCATAACTGTTACTGTACTTCTGCAAACTTTGACTTTAAGACATCTTCAAAACAAACGCACAAGTTATAATCAGAATTTTTGCAATTAATGTATTTTCGTTTTAATGACATGCATAAGTATAGAATAGTATGGGTTAAATAGATGTACTTCCAATAGGAACTGATCGCCACACCTATTCCTCCGAGTGTAAACTTTGGTGCAATTAATGTTTTCTAAGAGATAACGTGGTAAAATGTTTGAGAAACGCCATAATGTGTTCTATTTTGACATCGAACAGCACTCATGCACTAGACACTGATCGTCTTACCACTTCAAAAAGTTTTACATTTGAATTACCGACTGTTGTCTCTATATAAGTTTAAACTTTTTAAAATTTTTCAAGAATAATTATTTCTACTAAAAAGGTGAATTATAATAACGTAAAAAGACTAATTTAAACTATTTATAGCTATAACTAATGTTTTCTAGGAGATAGATATACTCTCAATTATAGGAGCCTAAACAATACTAAGTTTAATAAAATAACAATAATTTTTAACAATAGTAGTATTTGTTTAAAATAAAAATTCTGTTTTCGTTATCAAATAATTTTACTAAATTTTAATAATTATTCTATCATTGCAATCTAAATATTTACCATGGAAGAAAGTAAGTTAACAAAAGAAGAAGAGAGAAAATTAAAAGATAAGGAGCGAAAGAGATTAAATCGGTTAAATTTTGAGTTCAAACGAATTGAAAATGAAAGTAAACGTCTTTGCTATAAAAACAAGCGAATTGATGAAAATTGGAAAACTATGGAAGCAGAAAGAAAAGCAGAATCGAAAAGAATTGCGAGATTAGACGTAATACGAAGAACCAAAGAACAAGAAAAAGACACTGAATCGCGAAGAAATGCAAGATTAAACGAAGACCTGCGTGTGCATGAACAAAAGCGTAACACAATAGCGCGAAAAAATGCTAGACTAGATGAAACCCAACGATCACAAGAACAGCATAGACACTAAATCGCGAAGACATTCAAGATTAGACATAGAACAACGTGTGCGTGAACAGATGCGTAACTCAATAGCGCGAAAAAATGCTAGACTTGATGAAACCCAACGATCTCAAGAGCAGCATAGAGACACTGAATCAAGAAGACAGGCGAGACTTGACGAAGAACGACGTGTACAAGAAAAGCATAAAAATACTGAAATGCGAAGAGTTATGAGACAAGACTTAAAACGACGACAAGTTGAGCGGTCAGAAGATAAAATTTCTAGGAAACTTAAACGTTGCGAAATAAATGATAGAATGACTTTGGAAGATCTTTCTATTCAATATGAAGTCAACATCAAAAAAGGTCCAACAATTATTTGCAACTCGTGTTTTGGCCTATTTTTTGAGTCATCTATAAGGACAGTTTGTACTAACACATTACTTAATAATGGTATAAATCAAGACTTCCTGCAAACTATTTGTAATGTTACAGAAAAACTTAACTTGTGTATAAGTTGTCATCGAGACGTTTTAAACAGCAAAGTTCCAACACTCTCTCAAGTAAATGGATTAAGATTTCCAATAATACCTGAAGTTTTACAAAACCTGACTGAAGTAGAAATGCGACTAGTTTGGCCTCGAATACCTTTCATGCAAATTCGCGAACTAAGTAAACGAGACAGACAATATGCTATTAAAGGTAATGTGGTTAATGTACCAATTTCCGTAGACACATCAGTTAACATACTTCCAAGAACATTCGATGAAACTCATACTATTCAGTTAAAGCTTAAAAGAAAATTGTGTTATCAATCACACTATTTATATGAGACAATAAGACCAGCTGTTTGTTATAATGCTGCAAAATATTTAATACAAACGCCTCTTTACAAGCTCGAGAACATAATGTTATCCGAAAACTGGTTAAATGAGCACCAAAGTAATATAGAAAACTTTATTGTTTTGGAAGAAGATAAAAGTCAAGGTTGTTGCGATGAAATAATTGAACCAATAAGTCATATATCAAATAATAATTTCGAAGAAAATATCGAAGTAGAAGATGATGTTAACATAACAACGGCTGATACTTTATGGAGTGACAATGATCATTCCAAAACAATCGCATTTGCTCCTGGAGAAGGAGTGTTTCCAATTTCTTTGCTGCGTGACGAATATGCAGAAGAACTTTCGTTTCCATCTATTTACTGTGGAGAACCAAGAAAATCTTATAAGCAAAACATTTCTTATGCGAATATATGTAAATGGGAGTTAAGACATCACGACAGAAGATGCTGCAATGTGGCGAATCTATTTTTCAAGTTTAAAAAACGCCAGTTGCAAATGATAACAAAACAAATGTCACTATATTTAAGGAAACGAAAGAACACAGAAAAAATAACTGCAGGTCAACTTCTTGATAAAACTTATGTTGAAAACATATGCATGATTGACGATGGATACCGGTTTCTTAAAGTTGATCGTGCGTCGCCACCGTATTGGCAATCTAGAAAGAAAGAAGTACTGGCAATGATTCGTCAATTAGGTATTCCAACTCTATTCTTCACTTTATCATCAGCAGAAACACGATGGAAAGAATTGCTTGTTATTCTAATGAAAACTGTTCGTAACAAAGATATATCTGAAGATGAAGTTAGTGAGTTGGACTATAGAGACAAATGTGAATTAATAAGTAAAGATCCAGTAACGTGTTCTCGTTATTTTGACAAAAGAATTCGTGAACTATTTCATGTATTACAGCATCCTAAAGGACCATTTATTGAACATCCAGTAACTGATACATACATTCGAGTTGAGTTTCAACATCGCGGTAGTCCACACGTCCATTGTCTTTTATGGTTGTCTAATGCACCTGTTTATCGAAAAAATGAACAAATTACAATTAATAAGTGTTTGGAGTTTATCGACTTATATATAACGACAAATAGTACAATTGATGACAACTTAATTCAACTTCAAACTCACAGTCACACAAAATCATGTTTAAAGTACAAAGGAGATGAAATAGTATGTAGATTCGACTTTCCTCAACTGCCCATGCCTTCATCTGTAATATTGGAGCCTATTGACTGTTTGAATAATGAACAGTACAATAAAACTTATAAAGATATTAAACTTACGCTAATCTCATTAGAAAAAAAACATAAAAACAAACAACTTAGTTTAGCAGATATAACATTCGAAATATTTTTAAACATGCTTAAATTAACATACGAAGAATATATTTACGTCATTCAAACACAACTAAAAAATCCAAAAGTGTTTCTTAAAAGAGAATTGAAGAACATAAGAGTTAATGGTTACAACGAGATTATACTAAAGTTACACAGAGCTAATATCGATATACAGTTCATTCTCGATCCATACAGCTGCGTACAATATATTCTGAACTACCTAAATAAACCAGATAGAGGTATGTCAAAACTGTTAAAAGAAGCGGTTGAGGAAGCCAAAGCTGGTAACTTTAGCATCAGAGAAAGACTCAGAATCATTGGGGATAGGTATCTAAAAGCTACCGAAATTTCAGCACAGGAAGCAGTCTACCATCTTCTTTCAATGGATCTTTCGCGATGTAGTCGTGCACATGTTTTTATAAACACAGGCGAGCTTCAAGAACGAAACCGAATAGTAAAAACTGAGAATGAACTTAAAGAATTGGATTCTCAATCGCAAGACATTTATCAAAAAGGAAATTTGGACTTTTATCCATTACGACCTGCTTCAATTAAAAATATATGCTTAGCTGATTTTTGTGCGAATTACAATAGGTATTTAAAGAGACCAAATAAGAAAAATAAAACTTGTAAAAATGAAAATGACGATCAAGTTGTTGTCGAAGAAGGTATTGGAGAAATATTAGCATTAAGAGAAAATCAGGGCTTTCTTGAAAAACGAAAAAAACCTAAAATTATAAGATATAAAAGGTATAATATAAAAACAGATGAATATAATTATTACCGCGAACAATGTCAACTTTTCGTTCCTTGGACAGATGAAAACGAAGAGTTAATAAATGCTGACATTAAATCTAAGTTTCAAAATAATATTGAATTAATTCAAAATAACTTTTCGAAATACACTTACTATAATCAGGATGTTTCTGATTTTGAGGAAAAATTTAAAGATATTGAAAATAATTATATTGAAAATGAAGAACATGAAAATAAACAGTCACATGACTTTAGTATTTACACAATCGAGACGGAAGCAAATTACAGCCTTTGTCAAGATATTAATGATAAGCCAGCTACGATCAAGTTAGAGAAATATCTGACACCAAAACTTAAAGAAACCAATGAGTATTATGACTTAATGCAGTCATTGAACGATAAACAACGCAAATATTGTATGAATATTCTGTTTCATGTTAAAACAAAAACAGAACCTGTGCATAACGTCATAATTGGTGGAGCAGGTGTTGGAAAGTCTTGTTTAATCAACGCAATATATCAATCACTTTTACGTTACTTCAACAGTTTGCCTGGTTCTCGTCCGGAAACTCTGAAAATCTTATTATGTGCACCAACAGGCAAAGCTGCATTTAATATTGGAGGCGTCACCACAAATTCAGCTTTCGATATATTTAATCAAAACCATGAATATAGCTATTTATCTCATGATAGACGAAATACACTTTTATCTAACTTTATTGATTTAAAACTTATTATTATTGATGAAATATCGATGGTGGGAATAACCCAATTTGAGTTCATAAATCTACGCTTGCAAGATATTTTCGGTACGACTAAAGTGTTTGGTGGATTATCAGTAATTTGTTTTGGCGATTTTTTTCAGTTAAGACCTGTTCAGGATTATTTCGTATTTAAATCAAACTCTAAAAATAAGTATAGTTCACTTTTTGAAAATCAATTATGGCTAAACTTTAAAGCTTATGAATTAACTGAAATTATGCGTCAAAAGAACGATAAGATTTTTGTTTCTGCACTCAATAATTTGGCGACAGGTAACTGTTCAAACGATGACATCGCTTTATTTAAATCTCGCGAATTAAATGGAATGAAGAACAAGCCGCCTCATAACACAATCAATTTGTTTAGAACTAATATCGATGTCGATTATTACAATATGACAGCTATTAACAAGAATATTAATGTTGGGTTCGAATCAAGAGCGGAAGACATAGCTGAAGGTGATGTAAGTTCTGAAGTTAAACAGAAATCTTTGAAAATAATTGAAATGAAGAAACGAACGGAAACATATGGTTTGGCAACGAAAATAATATTAAAAGAAGGAGGAAACTCCCAGAAGGAGATAGAAGACGCCATTGAGAAAATTATAAGAAATAATTAAAATAGATTACACCTGCGATAAGATAGCACTTAGAAACTCGAGACAAAATTATATCTAACATGGTGGGGGCGAAGCCCCCACATAAAAGATAGAACTTACGCGAGGGGCGAAGCCCCGAGTGTAAATTAGTAGATTAGCGGGGGGTTTGGGGGGGCGCAGCCCCCCCATGGAGGATGCAGGGGGGCGAAGCCCCCCCGCGTCATTGCGCGCGAAAAAGTGAAAATTTTACCCCTCTTTTTCCCCCATTTTAAGTAAAAGTAGTAAAGGTTTATATGACCTTTTCGACAAAAATCAATTTTTAAGAGTTTAGCACTGTTTATGCTGGAAGCACTGTTTATGCTGAGAGTGGTATACTAAGAAATATAATAGTTAGAGTTAGCACTGTTTATGCTGGAAGTACTGTTTATGCTGTGAGTGGTTTACTACGAATTACAATAATTATAGTTAGCACTGTTTATGCTGGAAGCACTGTTTAAGCTGTGAGTGGTTTACTAATCTACTAATTTACACTCGGGGCTTCGCCCCTCGCGTAAGTTCTCATTTATGTGGGGGCTTCGCCCCCACCATGTTAGCTGTACTTCTCACTAGCTTGACATAAAATGGGGGAAAAAGAGGGGTAAAATTTTCAGTTTTTCGCGCGCAATGACGCGGGGGGGCTACGCTCCCCCTGCACCCCCCATGGGGGGCTGCGCCCCCCCAAACCCCCCGTTAATCTACTAATTTACACTCGGGGCTTCGCCCCTCGCTTAAGTTCTCTTTTATGTGGGGGCTTCGCCCCCATCATGTTAAGTGTACTTCTCCCTAGCTTGACATAAAATATAGACATTCTAAATGACACAAACAAAGATTTCGTAAGAAATATGGAAGTTTATGGTTATGTTTTTGATGAAAAGAGGTGTCACAACAAACGGCAACACACAAATTAATTTAGTATTTGCGCGCAACTGTTCAATAGAAGTCAATGCTAATGAGTCCTACTTTTCTTATCATAAAGCACTATGGTTTTCAATTTAAATTAAGCCAGACTGAAATTCCATTAAATATTTATTTGTAAAAATGAGCTCTCTGTAAATGTGTCGTTCTTGTTTGGCTTTTACTTTCCTCGGACTTGCTTAAATCCAAACTCTTTAGTTAGTTAAACACAAGGTTTAATTTGTTATTTTAGAAGAATTAGTTTTGAAATTTAAATTTTTAAGCAAATTTTAATAATTTATAAATACATCTGGTTACAAAAGTATTTGATTTCATTGTATCTGCTAGTAGCAATTTAATCCTTTTTTTTAACACTTCACTAGAACATCGGTATAAAAATCGCACCATTCGGTCTTTGCACGCTCATAATATTTTTATTATAAACGGGGATTTTTTTCAACTATGTATTCCTCTTTTAACACATCCTGAATATAATAGTAATATTTCATTGCTTTATATCTTCAGAGAAAATTTTTATACCCGATAAAATCTGATAGGGTAAATTTTTAACCCAAATATACCTTAAGTTGATGACAAAGCTTTTCCATGCAATTCTACCCTTTATGTTGGCGTTTGCTGCTAAACTTTATGTGTTAACTCATAGATGTGCTGTTCATAAAATGTGATGCGCAAAGCACTGTTTGAAGGCTGAAAGAAATATTTATCCCATCGTACCAGATGTGATTTAATTTTAGGTGTTCCAGTGAAGTGCTAAAAGCATTTCGGTTAATCATTTTAACGTATAATGCATTTTTCAGAACTGTATTTTAATATTTTTTCTAATTTTTAATTTGTTCTCAATCTAATCATTTAACTTACGGATCAAAATTAGCAAAATCAAATTCTTGAACTCAAACAACAAAAATCACTAATAGCAAAAGTTAAAACTACAAAATTAAAAAAATTTAGATTCAATATTAATCAAAAATAGATTGTTAATCCTCAATATTAACAAATATATTTGAAAACGAACACAACAATAAATATTGTCCATTAATAATTTCATTTATAAATCGAATAATACAATCAAGGTGTTTAATGAGTTATCCGACTTTGTTTAATCTAAATTCTTTAGTTAATTAAACAAAAATATTAATTTATTGTTATTTTACATGAATTCATTTTGAAATAACACTTTTTAGCAAATTTACATCAACACTAATTTATCAATACATAACATTATCAAATTATTATATTTTATTATATTTGTTAGTAACAATTTTAAGCTTTTGTTTTGTTTTAAATGGGTTGTTGTTTTATCATTTTAATATATTATGAATTTTTCAGAATTGCATTTTACATTTTTTCTAATTTTTAAATTGGTTTTTAATCTAAACATTTAACTTTTGATATAAAAATTTTCTTTTGATTCTTAAGCTATAAAAACTTTTAATTTGTTTGTTGATTTACATGAAACATTAAAATGCTTTAACAATTACGAAAAAACATAAGAATTAAAATGAATTTATTATAAATTTAATTGTAAGTTAGTAAATTGTCTTATTTGCTACGACTAAACTTTGTTAAGGTTAAAGATTAGTCTAAACATTTCTTTTTAAATAAAATTTTGTTTTTCATAAACAACGAAGATCAAATCCCTTAATTAGAGTAAGAGTGAGCACAAACAGACAGACTGACAGACAGACAGACAGACAGACGGACATACCCAAATCCATATATCTGTCAAAGTCAGATGAAATAACAAATAAAAATTATGAAATTTTAACAGTTTTTGTTACAATATTTTGAAAATTTGTTATCCAATATAACCTGTTTATTCCTATATTACACCATAAAGGACCAATAAACTGCAAATATTGAGTTTTATTCCATTTTAACACTTAACTGGAACACCTAAAATTAATTCAAATCTGGTACTATGGGATAAATATTTCTTAGTGCCTTCAAACAGTGCTTTGCGCATTGCATTTTATGAACTGCATATCTATGCGTTAATGCTTAAAGTTTTGCAGCAAACGCCAACATAAAGGGGAGAATTGCATTGAAAAGCTTTGTCATCCAATTAAGGTATTTCGGGATAGAAAATTTACCCTATCCGCTTTTATCGGGTATAATATTTTTCCCTGAAGAGATAAAGCAACAAAAAATTACTATTATATTCAGGATATGTTAAACGAGGAATACCTAAAGTTGCAAAAAATCCCCGTTTATAATAAAAAATGTTATGAGCGCGCAAAACGATTAAAACGATTGGGGCTATTTTTATACCGATGTTCTGGTGAAGTGTTAAAAAGACTAATACATCAATTATTCACAAAGTATGTGTACATATAATTCTGTTACGAACTATGGCCTTTAAAAAAACGGCTAAATAAGACAAAATGAATTTGCAACGGCTTTTATTGTATTAATATTTTATATTTAATTTACATGCCATGACTTATGTATCTGTCTTAAATATATATTAAATCGTTTCTTTTGATACTAAAAAATTATTAAAGGTCTAGTGTATTTATAAAATTTATAACTATTACCGAAAGCAATTCCACGATTTTAGTTCGACTTATCCTGATTTGTTTCACTTATTAATATTAAAGAAGAGTGATGTAAATTTTTAGGCAGACAACAAACTATAGATTTCATAGAATTTTTAATGAATCCGTCGGATATTGACAGCAATAGATGTTTAGGCAAAAGATTAATTACAAGTAAAACATAAATAATTGAAACAAACATAAAATTAAATTTAATTATAGATTTTTAAAGTTATCTATTCTAATCAAAATAATCTTGTTCAACTACTTACTAAAATTAAAAATTTATGTTTTCAAAACTTGTTCAATATAAATAATCCTATATTAAGACGGGCATTTGTATACTTCTAAATGTTTATATCTCTAAGGTTATCATTTCTATAAATATAATTTCATGATATTAATATTAAGGGTTTATTAATATAAATGGCTATAGATTTTTTTAAATATTTTAGCTCACTTTGAAAAAGTCAGCTATTGGATTTGACATGTCCGGATGTCTGTATGTATGTCTGTATGTCTGTAGACACTCTTATGTTGATTGAAGGATTTTGATCTTTATTCTAACAAAGGGTTTGACTAAGTTCTTACTCTTATTAAGAATATTTGGCGTTTTTTTTATGCTAATTAAGGGATTTTATTCTTTACTCTAATAAAGGGACTTTAACAATTTCTTACTCTAATAAAGGGATTTTCAAATTTATCTTATGCTTATTAAGAAATTTTCGACATATTTTTTATGCTAATAATAAAATTTAAAGGGCAATAAAGAAAATTATATTTTCAAAAAGGGCCATAAATGCATGAAAATAGATAAACAGATTACGAAAGATTACGACAGATAACGGCAGAAACGACAGATAACGACAGAAACAACAGATAACGACAGAAACGACAGATGACTGATATCGACAGATAACGACAGATAACGACATATAACGACAAATAACGACAAATAACGACAGATAACAATAGATAAGGATAGATAACGACAGATATCTACAGATATTGTCAGATAACGATAGATAACGACAGATATCTACAGATATTGTCAGATATCGACGTATAGCGTAAGATATCGACATATAGCGTCAGATAAGGATAGATAGTGACAGATTACTACTAATAGCGACAGATAACGACATATAACGATAGATAACGATAAATAACAACAGATAACGACAGATAACAACAGATAACAACAGATAACGATAGATAACGATAGATAACGACAGATAACGACAGATAACGACAGATATAGACATATAGTGTCAGATATCGACGTATAGCGTAAGATATCGATATATAGCGTCAGTTAAGGATAGATAGCGTCAGATAAGGATAGATAGTAACAGATAACTACTAATAGCGACAGATAACGACAGATAACGATAAATAACGACAGATAACGACAGATAACGATAGATATTGTTAGATATAGACGCATAGCGTAAGATATCGACATATAGCGTGAGATAAAAATAAATAGCATCAGATAAGGATAGATAGTGACATATAACAAAAGATAACGAAAGATAACGATAGATAACAACAGATAACGACATATAACGACAGTAAACGACAGATAACAATAGATAAGGATAGATAACGACAGATAACGATAGATAACGACAGATATTGTCAGATATCGACGCATAGCGTAAGATATCGACATAAAGCGTCAGATAAAAATAAATAGCGTCAGATAAGGATAGATAACGACAGATAACGATAGATAAAGACAGATATCGACAGATAACGACAGATAAATTTAAGATCTACAATTATTAATATAGAGGAATTTATAGCTGGAATTAAGTAATTCTGTAGAAAAATTCAATCGTAAATTAACGATTTTCAAGGCTCTATTAATCAATTTATAAGTGAATAACATATTTTTTTGATAAAAGTTTATTAATAATATTTCAAATTTTTATTAATATTTTATCGATAAAAAGTCAAAATTAGCGTAAATAAGTTAAATGTTTTTGTAGCTTTCTTTTGTGATTATAATCATTTTGTATTTTACTTTTGAAGCAATCGGTAATTTTTTGATTGTAAAGAGAAATAATGATGAAACTTTTTTTTAAATAAACAGCTGAATATTTAAATTTGTTTATTATTTAAATTGGTTATTAAAAGCGTTGGAAGCTTAGATCTTAATTATTAAATTAAAACATTTTTTGTATAAACCCTTGAGAAAAGAGGAAGTGAAGTGAAATTCATTTTAATATTAATTCTGCTTTGTCTTCGACTCAATTGTTGGGAATCCAAACCCAAATTAGGTATTATATAACCCCTTTCTTTGATTATTGTTTCCTTGCGATCCCGTATCCGAATGCGTTTTTCGAACAAAGTAGCAAAATAATCAGCGTAGTGAAATGAAAAAACAGATTAAATAATTAATGCCAACTTTAATATACATAAAAAGTTTTTCTGAGTTACTGAAAAGTGGTTTAGTAAATATTTTTCGGTTTTTTAAATTGAGGAAAATAAAACTGCTTAAATTAACAATTTTTTCTTATAAAATATATTTTTCTAAAATAACATAAGCCGATATTCATTAATCGCGAAGCCTTAGAAATTTAGTTTATAACTACGAAAGCATTAAACAAACCAAATACAAGAAGTTTTGGCTTAACATAAGTACGAATAACAGAGAAAGAATTCGAAGTTGATAGTCTGCCAATCGAACTTAATTGGTCTTCATCATTGCATGAACACATCGCTCCCATTGAAGTATTACTAATAAAATTCTAAATCTGAGTTGGATACAGAAGAATAGCTGTATCATCAGAACTATTGATGCCAAGAACTTTAACATTATCTCTAGATCGATGTTTCGAATAACGCAATGTAGGAGAAATTGAATAAGTAGTATCCGGAAGTGAATCTTTCGAACGCATAACTCTTGATCCTGTTGAGTCTTTAAACGCAATCTAAATGATCCAGTAGTGGATTTTTCATAGAATATAATATAGTTCCTGATGAACTATTTGTAATAGAAGTAGTAGACTCCGTAATTAGATCCTTTAAAGAACGCGCTTTAGTAGAACCTTTCGTAGTTTATTTAGTGCAATTCGAAGCATTGAAATAGTATACATGTAATGATTTCCATCTTGAAAATCATTGAACCAAATGCATTGAGAAGAGTTGAATCGGCGTTCTTCGTCAACGAAGACCGCCAACAGTTACTTCGTTTTCTTGAAGATTGCTATTGATCTTTTACTTCTTGAACTGTTGAGTATGTTTTCTAATTCTATTCGACTTCCAGACCAATCACTTTATTATAAGAATTATATTTATTTTTAGACTTCAGAACTTGAAACTTCGCTTGATTTTGGTTCGAAAAGTTTTGTCGATAAATTGATGATTTCATCGAAAGTCTTCATTGTCTGCTAAGCAGGTGAAGCTAAATTTACCATAGTATAGTACATCGAGTCCACCATATTTGCAATAAACTCAAGTATTTAATCTTCTGGCTAAATTTTTTTAACCAGGAAAGTAATCCTGACACGAGAAACGTATGTAGAAAATTTACATGTCTACGGATCGAAGGAAGTAATGAATCCAAAACAAATTTTCGACTAATTAAAACCTGCGCAAGTCGTAATACATTCGAATAAGTGTTATATTTTTGAGGAGACGCAATTATTTCGAAAAAATGGCCACAAATCTCTGAGGAATCAAAACATACATCCTTCTACTTCGTTGTTGTGAAATACTACCACTTCGGTGATGCATAATCCTTACGAATGCTGCAATGTATTAGATGAGTGAGAATCGAACATTGTAGATTTACTCAAACGAAGATTACTCACCGAACCACAACTTAAATTCGAGAAATAAATCCAAACTGCACAAAAACTTGTTGTGGCAGAGAAAGAAAAGGTTACTCTTCATAGTTGTTCCACTTTTTGAGCACTTCAAAAGGTGGATAAAACGAAGCCATTTATAGTGTAAGCCTTATTAGGTCAAGGATTGCGCCATCTGGTTTTAACCATGGGTTAACACCGAGTGTTGTGTTGGCTCTGGAACAAGTTTGATTCCGGTTCCGGTTGAATGGCTGACAATGAATGCCGCAAATAATTTTGTATCTCTACTTTTTAACTAATAAACTCTTAAATCATTACAAACTTGGAAGTCCCACCGAGTCCAATAAGTTTAATTTAATAGAATGCTGACCATTTTAGCGGTTTCAAGTGAAAAACCGCGGTATCTTGTGATAATTTTGATTTTTTAGTTAAGTGCAGTGAACATTGAGAGACCGCCATTGAGAGTGAGGTTGAGATATTTGAGCGCCAAACCATAGCTCAACAAAAATAGTGATTTAAGTGCAATTAACAATCGAAACTAAGCATTTTGTGAAGATGTCAAAGGGTGATAACACAGCAAACATGTGCTAACTAATAAAAAAGATGTCGCTAACATTTGCCAACATGTCCTAGTCGATGGGAACTGCGGAAAAACTCGAAGTTTTCACCGAAGACATGACACAAGATATAGTTAAATGGGCAGAAGAATTCGACAGCGTGTCTGCCATGAATTGTTGGATGACTCGCAAAAGGTAAAGCGTTTGCCTATGTATTTGGCGGGAACCGCGAAGAATTGGCACCGATGTTTCGTTAACAACGGGATTTCATGGACCGATTTGCGTTCAATGCTTGTAAGTCATTTCATTCCAACGGAATATTCGTCTTACATAAAGTCGGACTTGAAGAGAAGAACACAGTTACCGGGCCAGCCCGTGGTTAACTATCTTTACGACAAGCGTGCGCTTTGTCAACGACTCGATGCCAACATGTCAACTGAGAGGATATTTCATAATCAGTGAAAGGATTCGAGCATGAGCTTCAAAGTTATCTTTGCACGGTCCTACCGACCACTATTCAAGAATTGCTAAAGATTGCAAAGTAAGCAGAGCAAGGCTTGAAACGCGCCAACAAGGGTTACGGTAAAGTTAATGCGGTTATTGATTCGAAAGGTAACCCGAGAGAGCCTGAAAACGATCGATTGGATAAGATGTCGGAAATGATAGCGGAGTTGGGGAAAGCTGTCATTGAAATGAAAACAATTTTGACGGACGCGTTAGCATCGAATGGGCGTACGCGTTATCAACGAATTACTGGAAACAGTAGAAATCAAACGGGACCACCGACTTGTTGGAGTTGCAGGCAGACTGGACATGTTGCACGTTCGTGCAGATTTAATGGTCGCAACAGAAATTCAATGTACATAAACCCAGTAAATCAAAAATCAACAAATCAACAAATCAAAGAAATGATAGCACGCCTCCGACGGCTAGCGTTGTAGCAAACTCGAACCAAACGATACCGAAGAGCGTTAACAATGTTAACGCGAATGCGAACTTAGAGGATTTAGTCTGCTTGACGGCAACACATGGGTTACCCTATATGGGTTGACAACCACAACGTTCAGGCGTTGTATGATACAGGCAACCTTAATGAACCATGACTTGGCAGTAAAGTATGGGATGAAAATAGATCCCTACAGTGATAATGTTGTGGGAATCAATCATACTTTGATATAGCGGGTGAAACTAACGCGACTATAACGTATAGAAATGACGTGAATTCGACGAAATGTTTGGGGATGCGAATAGTTGTTGTCAAGAACGCTATATTTCGAATGCTTCTTGGTAGCGATTTCATCAATGAGATCCATGATATTGTATGTGACATGGGTTGTGGCGAGGTTAAGATTTGCAAACATCCAATCAACTCAATTAGAAACGAGAAGTGTTAAGTTCATAACTTTGAGGAGTTATCCGTGCAATCAAGCGAGCCCGTTGTATCCCATGCAAACCTTGCACACAACGACCTCGAGGTTGGATTTGTTGGACAATTGAATTTAAGGACGCATAAAAATAATATTGTATCACGTCCAGCAATTAAAAGTGGAAAATGTATTGCGAAATGTGATAGCAAACTGAAGAACGAAATTGGAAAAATATTTGCGAACGAAGAATTCATCATAGAACGTGCTATCATTCTATCGAACCCCGAGTCAACTAATATAGTTTCTTCTACGGTAATAAAGAAAACGAAAACAGAAAAACCACAAGTCTATCGTCCATCCAAACCAAAGAAAACAAGGAAACAAAGAGACAAAAATGTAGTTGGTTGGAAGGATCGCACTTACCCGTTGAGAGCGTTATTAATGCCACTGGGATTCTTTATAACACTGCTCGTAGTGAAATTTTCTATTTACGTAAACGAAAATCAAGATAAATAAAATGCTGTGTTAACAAGTGAAGCAGATCTTCCCTCCGATGAGGTGCTTCAGTTGCCACCGACCTAGTACTACAAGGCGGGTGAATTTGCAAAAATAATATCGGAAAACCTCATGGAAGCACGCGAGTTGGCCAGGAATTCGATTGCACGTGCCAACATTGGTAACAAGAAACACTATGATCAACGAAGACGAACCGTGAACTACGAAGTTGGCGATCAAATACTGGTCTACACTCCAAATAGGAAAAAGGAAAAATCGGAGAAGTTGTTACATCGCTATTACGGACCATATGTTATCGAAGAAAAAGTGTCTCTTCTAGGCAATCTAATAAGTTCTCTCACTGGCAAGCGTTTTACGGACGTGGTTGGAATCAGGCGAATGAAATTATAATCCATTCGTAAAACCCTATGGTTGTGTACGCTCAAATTAGTGGTAAAGCATGGAAAGACGCAGCTGATAAGCCATCAGATGAAGAAAGTGTTATTGAGTTAGAAGATAAGCATGACGTACCTCGCGATAGCATGGATGATGCAATATATGAAGAGAGCGATCAAATCACGTTAGCTTTTATCTTGTCTTAAATCGTAGAGTTTAAAGGGTGGTTTTATACACTTAGCCTCTTTAATTAATTTCCATTTATTTTCGGCCGAAATAATTCTAGTTTGAGCCTCAGCTCGAGCTTTTTCTAAAATAGAGTCACAACCATTCACTTCATTATCACTTAGATTCGACGAAAGCCTAATTTTCCGTTCGAATTCATTTTTTGAACAATAACCAAATAATAAGAAAAATGGTGAATAGCCTGTCGTGCAATTTATTTGGTTGTTTACGTGTCAGGTCGAGATATTTAAATAGTTGTCCAACTGATTATCTTTTTCATTAATATAAAATCTTAAAGTTTGAATAATACGATAATTAGCGGTCTCGCTAACCCCATCGCTTTTTGGATAATAAGACGCGGAAGGCTTATGTACACTTCCAAGCTTATTACAGTAGTTTTGAAATAATTCGCTCATAAAAGACGCGTGTCTGTCTGTTATAAGACTTTTTGGTACGCTATGTTTAAGTGCAACATCTTCCAAGAATTGAACAATTGTTAAAGCTTTTTGGTCCGGTATTGCCTTAGTCACCACATATCGAGTTAGCCTATCCGTAAAAGTCACAACATTTATAACAAGTATAAATTCCCATTTAAGGTTTTAAAACATGGACCAAAGCAGTCCATATTCACGAAATCGAAAGGCTCTGTGCTATCAGGCATAATTTTTCCGGAACCATAGGGTTTGTGTGTCCTATATTTTCTTTGTTGGCACTGCTGACAACTAATAATTTGTGTCCTAATTTCCTCCCTCATAAATGGCCACCAGTAATGTAGACTAATTAATTTCTCAGTTTTATCTTGACCAAAATGTCCCGCTTTCTCATGATAGACGCGGACTATAGTATTTACGAGGCTTTTTGGTATCACAATTTGATAATGATTTCCAATTTTTGACATTTGTTTGCGTTTATGAAATAGCTTTTGATTAGCATCCAATTTAAAACGATTAAAAAGTTTTTTATTCTGTTTGCCATTTGATACCAACTTTGTAATAATAGACATGCAAAAACTATCGCTGTGTTGGCTGTTTATTAGGACTTCTTCTCTAATATTGTCTATTAAATATTCACTATTAGACGAGTATACTTTAGATTTAACTGAATGCAATTCAGAAAAATTAAATTCGCTTAAACTGTAGTCGTATTCATCATAAAGACTAGCTTTATTTGAATCCAATATATTTTTAATAAATTCGCTGTTTTATTAAATTATTGAATTGCTGTCTAAAGTATCCGAATGTCTCAAACGCGATATGGCGTCTGTAAATAAAATTATCTGACCTTTTGACATACTTGATAGTAAAATCAAACTCCGATAATTTTGTTGACCACCTATTAATACTTAAATTCGTGCTTAATTTTAACTTATTTAGTGCTTCTAATGGCATGTGGTCTGTGAAAACTGTAAATTTTTGCTCAACTAATATTTTCCTAAACTTTTTCACTACAAATACAATGCCTTAAAGTTCTTTTTCTTCCGTAGACCACTTCTTTTGGTTCTCTTATAAAGCTTGATAAAAAAAAATACGACAATTCCAATGTTGCCATCGCTGTGCTTCTGACAAAGTACAACCCCAATGGCATATGCACTCGCATCTGATTGTATTATTTTTTTTGTGTCACTTTTTGCATGTTCCAGGATAGCAGGGTTAGTTTCTAGTTGTAAAAGTTTTTCAAAACACTTTTCATGATCGTTAGTCAAATTAAACGGTGTGTTGGCTTTTGTCAATTCATAAAGAGGTCGAATAGAATCTTTTAAGGGATAGAAATCGCAAACAAAATTTATAATGCCAAAATTACGGCGAACTTGTTTCTTCGATTTCGGTATACTCATATTTTTCATCATCGACAGCCTGTCTGGATCTATGATTTTTCCAAATCTGTTTACTATGAAACCCAAAATCTTTACTTCAGTCTAGAAAAAATTGCACTTTTTAGGATTTAATTTAAGATTTTCGCGTATAATAATGTCTAAAAATATAACTAATTGATCCAAATGTAAATCTTGAATTTGTTCGTCTGTAAGGCCGAAGCATTCGTTTATATACGTAAATATATCGTCGAAAGAAGAATTATAAATAATATGTTCATTGCTTTTAAACTTTTTGTCTGTCATTCGTTGCAAAGCAACGGGCCTTGGTTTCGTACCCATAGGACACACTAAAAATTCATAGACATCGTCCTCCGTTTGAAAAGCTGTCAGCCATCTACTCAACAAGTTGTAAAACAAGTCATTTTCACTTAACAATAAGCTATAAAAACTCTACAATAAATCCATTAATTATATATAAATCGCACTACAAAGTGATTCAAAACAGTCAGTCATTAAAGTTGGCGGATAATTGGGAGCTTTCAAAAATTTATTTACATAAACTTGATTTACCACTAATCGCGGCTTAGTTTGTTATTTGGATTTAACCAGAATTACTTGTGCAGCCATTCTTGCATTTGATTCCCTATTCTGTCCCATTTTCTTCATAATATTTGTACAGTGATTGATGTATTTGCGATCTTCAGAATTATATCGAAAAGGTTTAAAATGTTTTTCTGGGATAAAATCGTGTTCGAAGTCTACCACATAATCTTTAGCAATTGTCACATCCCATTCATGCTTAGCGAAAGCTTCACGATTTTCCCATAAATTATCCAAAAGTCTTTGCTTTATATAAATCGGCACTCTATGGAAATCAAATTGCTTTAAAAATGTCTCTCTATTGCTGTTATTATCAATTAATATCGGATCTGAGAAATCATATAATTGCTGATTAGATGTGCAGTTATAAATTTCTTCTAAATATTCGTAGGTATTATCAATTATTAATAAACTATTTTCTAAGTTCTGTTCAATGATTTTCATATCATTAGCTGTTGCACTGCTAATATCAATTTATTATTCAAAAACAGTTTCGTTCCGTTTAACAGAAAAGGTTTCGTTTGGATTCTTTTCGACATATTTCATTTTTAGAGATTTTCAAAATTATTCCAAACAATTTCATGAATTCTGTACCCAAAATTAATGGATAGGATACAGTATCGCTTATGGGATTTAATGATTATAAATCAAAAGCTTATTTAAGCATAAATGTGTTTTATTAAAATAATTATAAATTTAGTTGAATACAAACGATGTTATAGCGTTAAGCGCTAATTTACGACTGACTTACAAAAGTCAAAATTACAATAAAAAATAATGAATTAGTCAATAGAAAAAAATTAGTGGATTATTAATCGATAGTTGAAAAATGATTATTAATAATAAATTTTAAAGTTTTGAACTTTTTAAAGTATTTATAGGATTTTTTGCGTGAATGAGTGTAACGGCGTGTTTTATTATAATGATGCTCGTATCTTTAAGTTTTAACTATCCCGAAATCATTGAGATAATCATTGTCGAGAGGAGTGAAATGTTTTATTTAACTTATTTTGGATTTTAAGTCAATTTATTAATGAAAAAACATATTGAAAGCATAATTTTTTTATTACTTTGTTGGTTTATTTTTTATGAAACATACCGTTTTCAATAGTTTAAAAAAGATGTAGTAAGAAAAATATGTGATTAAACAATATATGTAAAATCAAAATAGTAATAGTGAAAATATTTTAGTTATGTTTACGCTTTAAGATTATAAATATCGGATAATTAAGCGGATAGTAACACAAACTAATTATACAATCACAACAAATTCTATACAACAGATTGGAAAAAGTTCTTTATCGTTTTGAACAGAAACAAAATTAGCGCTATTATTTTTTTAAGTTTTGTTTACAAAAACATTTTTCTATTTTTTGAAAAAAATCCAAGTCGTGCTCCTATTCAATAATTTATGATTATAAAAAATGCCATATATAGATTATTTTATTAAACAATAGTTTTGTATTTCGGGTTTTATACTAATTTGGCAAATACTTATATAAAAGTTTAAAATAACTTGATAAAGTTTATCTTAATGTTTGGAACAAAATAGGAAATAGAAAACGAAAGAAAAAAATATAATCATAGCGATAGAAAATTGTCAATATATTTGAAAAACCTTTTAAATACAAAGTATCATTAAAATAAGTTTAAAAAATTAATCAATAATTAATATTGCACCAAAATAAATTTGAACATTTAAAAGAATTGTTACAATTCTTTGAGTAATTAATTAATAATTTTCAGTATCTTTATGGTTAACAAGGAAACAAATTGAATTTTTTTAGAAATAAAATTTAAAACACATTCGAAGGTTTTTAATGACAAAATAAATGTCTTTTTGAAAATAAATCAAAAAAAGTAAATTAAAATTTAAAAATAAAGGAAACTCATATTGCAAATGGAAAAAATTAACTTTAAATGAAAACGATTCGGTAATAATATTTAGTTTTGTAAAGTTAGTTTCAGTTACCACATGTTCGCAGATACGGTCATAATATCTGACTTTGTATATTTAAAATTTACTAACATTACTGATTTATACTTGCCACAACGTTAATTATGGAAAATATCTGAAAATAATATAACATTTTATGCGTATTGATTTACTTTTTTTAATGTTGTTATTTTGCATTTTTTAATAGACATTTTATTCTTATAAAGTTCCAAATGATCTTTATCCGTTCTTTAATTTTTCAATTTTACAATATTTCAAATTGAAAAATAAACTTAGGCGGTTTAGAAATACTATCACATGAAGAAAAATCAAAAACACTTGAAAAGCTGTTATTGCTGTTAAAAGCAAAAAAGTAATTCAATTGAAATAAAAAAGTTCCAAAAAAGAAAAGAATATACAATTAAAACATATAGTGGAATTTGTAAAAGAAAAATATTATTTGACTATCTTTTAAAAATTTCATTAAAAAGCGAAAATATGTACATAAAAACTCTAATAAAATACTGTAAACTAAACGAAATTATAATTTTGCCTTTTATATAATAATTACCTAACCTATTTATATTTTAATCTTTTTGAGATGATTATTTTGATGTATTCATATAGTATTTTTTTGTATCAAGGTAATACAAACTAAATGTATAGAACTTATAAGTATTTATTCTTTTAATTTTTTTCCATAACAATTAATTTAAATATACTAGTAGTGAAAAATTAAAAATTATAAAAACTTATTAAATCTATTTATAATTTGTAGTTTCTGGACCAAAAAATTACTTATATTATGTCTAGTTTGTTTTGTATTTTGAAAACAATTGCTATAATTTTGTTTTACAGTAACTAAGAGATATGTAGAATGTAAATTAGAAATGTCGATAAAGTAAAAATATCTGACTTTTCTGATTTTATAAAGTTTGTATCATTTAATGTTTTGTACATATAATTCTTAAATCCATAATTCTAAATTTTAAAGTCAGATAAAAAATGTTAATTACGCAACTAAACTAATAGCGAAAAATATACCGTAATTAAAACCTAAAATTAGCTATTTGTAGTATTTAATTGATATCTACGTGCTTATATTTCAGTAGAATAACATGTTATTCCCATTTAACTAATGTTAACTCATTTTATAAAATTAATAGCTTAATTAAGTTATCAAATTGTTATAAATTTAAAAAATCTTTGTTTAATTACAATAAGGTATTTACTTTAAATTTAATTAAATAAAGACTAAGTTTATTTATTACTATCATTCAAATAACAAATTGATTTATTAAGGGTCACCAACTCATGTATTGTAAATTTGTAAATTTAAATACAAAGTAAATTTTTTTTATATCCTATATGAAAAAATAATAAAATATTCTTGAATAAAGAAAGATTTAAATAAATATGCAAATAAAGTCTATCATTATAACCGTTCTTTACCAGAATGTGATGTTATTATTTGAATAATTTCGATAATTCAATACTTTTCATAAATTATTAAATAGATTCAAAAATTCACTATTTGCTTTCCAATTAGCTTTTAAATTTAATTTAGTTTCACTATAGCCTATGAATCACATTTCTATTTAATTTGTCTTGTAATATTGCTTAAGCAAAAGTTTAATTCAAAGTTTTTTCGCTTTTGTTTTAATATGTGAAACATCACTTCATTTTAGTTGATTTTTCTGCTTTTTATGTTTGAGAACATTTAATCATTAGAATATTTTTTGAAAACAAATTTATTTATTTCTGCCTTTAGTTTTGATTTTATATGAATTATGAATTGAATTATGTATTTATCGCAAAGATTTTATTTAAATGTTTAAGACTTATGGATCGCAAATGCATTCCATATAACGTTTGAGTTCCTATTAATTTGCGGTATAATTGTTTTAAATTCTTCATAAATTAAGCATTACAAAGGATTTAACTCATTGTCTAATAATAAAAATAAATTAATCACATTTAATGAATTTATTTAACAGTTATTAAATAAGTTGGTCTGGTGAAATTTGGTTTATATAATATATTTGACCTTAGAAATTTTTTATTTATTTAAACTTTTAAATAAACTATCAAAATTATTTATTATGTAATAAAATAATCTATCACTTTGCGTGTTTATGCAATATTTTAAAATAGCTACGATAATTAAAGGTTTTGCGGCTCTTTTGCCAAATGCAAATGTTGTCCCTATGCAATTCCAATTGTTCCTCGTTGCTTTACATCGCTCCGTATATAGAAGCGACTAACATTAAACTTGTTTATTTTATCGCAATGTAAAACTAACTGAAGATTTATTATTTAAACATGTTATATAAACTGTTATTAACAAACTTCAAGGTTACTGCTTAAATGGAATTTATAATGCATTAAACTTTTGATTAGTACTTTTCATTGGGCAGAATATTTAACAAAATAATAAATATCGTAATTTTTCGTTTTATTTGAGTTATTAAACTGTTCAATAGTTATCTTTTGACATTTTACCTGTGAGTGTGACTAAAATATCAATCACATATTCTTTCCATGACTGCATTTTTTAAATTTGTTAAAAGCATAATACTTTTATTTAATAAAAAAATTTTACCAAAAATCAAGAAAATATTTAATGATGAAAGTTTTGGTACAAGATTTAATTGTCCTGTATTTCCTGCCAAATTAAAATTTAAATAATTGCTATATTACATAAGATTCCTTAAATTTTAATTATTCCTATAAGTAAATAATGTTGTCCAAGTTAGCGCATTACTGTTTATTCTTTTTTATAGTTACAACTTGAGATAGAGTCACGTTTTCTATTAAACACTTGTGATATTTCAGCATTAGCTTAAATAACACTGTTGTTAAGTTTATTTTTTAATATTTTTTTGTTGATTTTAGGTAACTTAACTGAATATATTTTGACAATATCAATTAAGTTTAATTTTTAAATTTTCTCATTTCTATCCTATATATATACCAATTTTGGTTTTTCGATTGTTAAATCATTTTTATCCCACTTTTAAAAATTCTTGTGCTGTTTGACCCTTATTAAACAACAAATTACAGTATAATTAATTTTTCGTTATATATGAATCTATTAGTAAGATACTTTTTTCCCAGTTAATTTGTTGAGATATTAGTTTTACTCAAAATATTTCTATTGGATTTTTCATTAAAACATTATATTCTGAGCTTTTTGATAAATCATGCATTCATTTTGATTTTCGAAATAAATTTGTAATTTAAAAAATAACTGTTATGTTTTTATGATGACAATGTTTTGTAAATAAGTCACTAATTAATAAAGTGTTTGAAGAGATATACATATTATTATCGAATATTATTAAATTCTTCAAGTTTGAATTCAAACTTTGATTATAACATATTGAGAATAAATTATATTTTATTCTTCGAATCTAGTTAAGTATTTTAAATAAAAAAAACCTAGACCACAACAATACAAAATTGTATCAGATTTTTTTCGAAAATATTCTTTAGATTAAAGCATTAAACTTTGAACAAATGTGGATTACCTTGATCCACTATGTCCACGTATATTCCATCGACTTGCACTGTAGAATGAAAAAGCTGTAATTAATATAAAAATCAGGATGAAATGTATTTAATTTACTGTGTTATTGCCTGTCTATATCACTTTTAAGTGTATCAACTACATGAAATAATGTATTGGAAATATAATGATAATTTAAACTTAAAAAATATAAATTTTCCTCTTTAATTAAATCATGTAAAAAAATTTATAAAAAATAATAAATATCTAAATTTGATTATTAGTGTGTATGATATGACAGATGGTATTAACCTTTACCCATATAGTTTCAGAAATTATTTATTGTAATTTTATATGCTAAAAACATTTTATATTGTAAACAAGATCGAATAAAATTAATGCCCTCACGTTGATTCTAAATCTTGTTTTAATATTTCTATATGTGCAGTAATTTTTTTATTGAATAGCTTTTCACTATACCGGTAACCAAAAATTATAATATTATACTTTTTATTTTAACATAATTATATTCACATATTTTATAAAAGAAAACTTTATTTAATAATAATTCGAAAACAACTTAGACTTCGTAGAACAACGCTTTGTGATATGATAAATAAGATTCGTTTGATAAATATTGATTCGTATGTTTTTTATAAACACTTATTAACTTGTCGTATTGGGATAAGTTGTGTATGAGAACAGAAATAACTCACTTTCAACCTTTAAACATGTCAATGTTGTGGAGAACCTTTCTCTCATTTGTGAAATTGATTTAAAAATTTTAGTCGAGCGCAACTAGGAAATAAAAAAAACCATATATTCCATTATTCTCTTGACCACAACTATGTTTATATTTAACAAAACTTTTAGGCTTTAAAAAAGAAAAAATCGAAAACATGTTAAAACAAGAATGAACATTAGTAATGAGCTCACATTGGCTTTAAATCTATTGTTGGTTTACATTATTGATTTCAATTTTTAAACACAAAACTTTTAATTATTATTGTTTCGATAAAATTTTTATGTGCAATAAAACATTGTTATAAAAAGTACTTCAGTGAGTGTTAAGGATATTTTTATTCATTTGCAGTTTAGCTGCCGATGAGGTAACATCGAAATTGTGCTCATAGACCTAATTTGGAGCATGTCATTACTTGTTTTAGTTTAATTAGTAAGACGCGTGACGCAAAATTTTACTCATATTTTCCCCGACATTAACAATTTTATACCCTATTTTTTGTCAGTTTTGACCAAATTTGCCCTATTTATAGTCATTTTTGACCCATTTTAAGCCGTTTTTTGTCCCTATTAAAGCCAAATTAGGCATTTTTAGTCATTTTTACCCCAAATTAAGCCCTATTTTGCCTCAATATCAGCCAATATTACCCCATTTTTAGTCATTTTTGACACAATTATGGTCATTTTTTGGCTGATTTTTGTGAGCTAAAAAAGTCCACAGACAGACAGAGTCACGGACATTGCAAATCCAATAGCTGACTTTGTCAAAGTGAGCTAAAAATTAAGTTTAATCAGTTTAAAGAAGGGGGAACTAGATATTTGGTTTTAATAGTAATATTATTGGCAAATATGGGCAATATAGAAGCAAAAATCAAAAGTACAAAAAAATGAGATTTTATTTTTAAAGTAACATTATCAGTTGTGGTAAAAATAGAGTCAAATTAGCAACAAGTCTGAACTGTATATTTCGTTTCTATAGTAACTTTATTGGCAAGTAAGGCTTAAATTTTCAAACATTCAAAAATCGGAAAGGATCAACATTTAAGGAGAGAAAATAGTTCTATACTTTTTGCCAGTATGCATTTTCAATGAGTTTTTATGTTTAAATTTCAAATTGTGAAACATTATGTGTTTAAAAAATGGGAACGATTAAAGAACATATCTAATAAAGTAACCTTGAATGAAAAATTAGAAGCATGAAACTAAAGGCATGAAATCGCTCATATTAAGTATTAGGATAATTATAAATAGCAAGTATATTATTTAATCGATTATATAGTTTTTATATTAATTTTTACAAAAATAAAAACGGCATTTTCTTTGTTTTTCTTAAAGTAGATTATTATATACCTGCCAAAGTTTTATAAATGTTATTGATTTCGAACTTATTTCAAATTTCATATATTGATATAAAAATTAATTTAAAAATTATTTAAAATCTTATAAAAGTTTTTGGCTTGTTTAAGAAATAAATCTGCAATATATCGATAATTGTTGTCAAAATAGCCAGTATAAGTTTTGAAATCATGTCAAATGCACTTGTTTTAGTTTTTTCTGTTTTTTATGTGTTAAGGTTCAAAATTATTAACAATTAGTCAAGGTAATTTAAAGTAGCAAAATTAAGTTTAAACAAAATTTTTTTCTGGCTTAATTTGACAAGATTATTGTATGGAATTATGATTATAGTAAAATACGATCTTTTTTAAAAAGTAAAATTAAAATTTTTAAAACTTTTTTATAATAAAAAGGAAGCGAGAAAATTTTGCAAGCGATTTTGTACTAGCCGAAACTAAAGATCTAAAAAAAGATATTAGACCAGTATAGATCTTGTTTAATATTAAAATAATAATAATTCATTTTAATGATATTTTTAAAACTCGAACTAAGTGTTTTCCATTACACATTATGATTATTTTTGATAAAACAATTAAATAATAAATTTATGAGCTTTGTTAATGAGATTAGTTTGATTCAAAATTTTTAATTAAGCAAATATCTATTCACCTTAAAAATACATGAATTTAAGTGAGCGCATTACTAATGGTTGTTCTTGTTTTTATATTTCTATCAATACCAGACTTTGTTCAATTGACAACAATTTATTGATAGTATATTATAAAAATTTTTACTTAAAACATTAAACGTTACAATTAAATAGTATTTTTTTTAATTGTAAATTTATATAAAACTTAGAAAATGTAATTGTTTGATTTAGTATTTCACTAAAACTAAAATGAAACCATAAATATGTTTTTTCTGGTGACTTCAAACAATTTTTATTCATGTAAACTTTCAATTTTTTTAGCTATCTTTCTAAAAGTAGAGCTATTGGATTTGATCCTGTACGTCTGATTGTTGGCACTAACTCGAACTATGAACGAATTTTATTATCATTAGTTTTGACGTATTAGAAAACTATAGACTAAATACTTTTTAATGTATTTATTAAATTAACTTATTAGATTAAATAAAAATACAAGAAAAAGAGCTCTCTATGAATGTGTCGTTCTTGTTATTTTTTAGCTCACTTTGAAAAAATCAGCTATTGGATTATGGTTGTTGTCTGTGTGTCTGTCTGTATACTTATTTTAGATCACAAAAATCAGGCAAAAATGACTAAAATTGAGTCAAGGTAATGCCAAAAGTGTGTAAAAATTGGCTAAAATAGGGGCAAAAGAGAGGTTAAAATTGGTCAAAAATGACTAAAAATGGATCAAAAATGGCTTTAATAGAAGCAAAATAAGGCTTATATTGTGTCAAAAATGTCTACAAATGGGGAAATACTGCTCTAACTGGCGCAAAATAGGGCTTATATTTGGTTAAAAATGGTTAATATCAGAGCAAATATGAGTGTATATTAGTGTCTCGCGTCTTACTAATAAAACTAAACACGTTATGACACGCGCCTAATTGAATCTATTTCACAATTTTGATGTTACCTTGTCGACAGCTAAACACTGAATGAATAAAAATAACCTTAACATTCACTGAGGTACTATTTATAACAATGTTTTAAAGCACATTAAAATTTTTATCGAAACAAGAATAATTATTAATTTTGTTTATTTCAAAATAAAAATCAATAAATATAAGCCAACTAAAGAGTATAAGTCAAAGTGAGCGCATTACTAATGTTCATTCTTGTTTTATCCTCATTTTACTTTTCTGAGCTAACCTACAACTAACTTCTTAATGTTTTTCCAATTAGTGTTCACACTCAAGAATATACTTTGAACAATCACTTAATTACAATTTTTAGCAGATTCAACAATTTTTCTATGTTATTATTCTTAAAGACTTAGAATTTATTTCAAAGAGAGTATATTATAGTTCTAAAGTAACAATATCTTAAGTTTAAACTTAAGAATATTATAGTGTTTGTCACTTTGTTGTTTTCCTAACAACTTATTTCATGTAATAATACAATTCTTATAAGATTCAAAAAACAGATTATGGTTTATAAGTGTTCTAATAATTCAAAATTTGATTTTTATCTTACTTTGAAACAACCGGATTTTGATTTGACATTCCATCGATAAGACTTTTTTTTTAATTTTTAGTCTTTTTTCTCAATGACTTGAAAGACTTTTGAATTTTATAAAACATTCTATGGTTTTATTCTTGTTAAGAAACAATTATATAAAGTTTTTTGTTTATTTGTTATGCCTTTATTAAAAATTCTTTGAACAAGAACACATATCTATAAAGATAAGCGCCTTATAGAAAATCTTTAACAGTAGTGTTGTTTTGCTTTTTGAAAGTTAAATCAAAAGATCACAACCTTTTGACGTTTTCTTTCGCTGAAGTTAAAGTAAAAGACAATTTAAAGTAAAAGTGCAAAAAGATTATTAAAACACAAGCTAAATGAATAAATTTGTTTGAAGCGAAAGTAATTTACAAATGAAGTCAAAAATTTCTTAAGAGTAAAAGCAAAATCTTATTGAAGTCAATATTGCTAGAAATTAAAGCAACATACAAATTAATAGAATTTAACTTTTAAAAATGCATTAAAAATCAAAATAAAAAAACAAATAAAAATATAAATTGTAAATTTACATTTGCTTCAAGCAAATTATTCATTTATTTTACTTATAACTAAAGTAAAACACATTATTGATTTTTTTTGTCATTCAAAAGCGAAAAATAAGCTAAAATAAAAATTTTTATATTATCAAAAGTAAAATACAAATAAAATTAAAACTGTTTTAAAACAGTTATTTCAGTTAATTAATGTTTTATATAAATCGAATTAAAATGTTAAAACCTATAATTACATAATTCTTATTTTTAAAAATAACTAACTATTATATAAAAATCAAGTTGTAAAGCTTTAATCATTTTACGAAATGTTTTTTAAACACTTTCTAGATTCACTTAAAGAGAATGGTATATTTATTCACCGCGTAGACTTTAATTATGCAAAAATTGGTAACAACGTTTTGTTCGTATAAAGACGTTAATTTGAAAATTATAAAATAGAAAAACGTTAAAAAATTTTACTGTTTCTAAAACTGTAATTAAATATTAAGTTAATGTTATGATTTAGGATACAAATGCATTTTATGTATTATTTTGGTTAACACGATCTAGACCCTTTTTTGATTGGGAATGCACGTTGAAATTTAATTTAAAGATGAATAACTATTCATATTTTTATAATATAGACATGAAAACAAATCAGTTTAGTTATTTTTTGTAATTCATTTCGACATTTTTATAGTTCTTAATTTTTATCATATTTTAACGTAAAAAAATTAATGGCTTAGCTAATAAGTTATCAATACTTTTTTAAAGAGACATAAACGTTATCATATATCATTTGTTAAGCCCAATTAAATATAACACTTATTTGTATGTTTTGAATTCTAAAAACAATAAATTCGACACAACGTAATCAATATCAGAGTAAATAATGAAATTATTACAAAAAATCCTAAGTTTTAAACAAGTTATTATAAATTTTAAAAATAAATATATCTTTTAAAAAGTCCAACATTTTGTTTTCTTGTAATATATTTTATATTCATATTTTTTGAAGAATTTCTCAAATAATATACATATTTACAAATTTGATCTAAAAAGTTTGGAACTTTAAAATTACTCAAGATTAGTTAAAAGTTTTATAATAATATTATAACTAAAATCGAAATTTAAGTTAATAAACTTATTAAAACAACTAACAGTTCAATATATGTTAAATAGTGCGCTTAATTTGTAATTATAACTCTAACTTAAGTTAAATAATGTCATTATAATTATGATACAAAAGCTTTATTGACTAAAATATAAGATTAATCCTTTGTTTGTTAAAAGTAAAAGTTAAAAATTTCAAAGAAAAATTTGTGAAATAGTGTTAACGAACGTTTTCATACACAATAATATGTAATAGAAACTGCAATTTAAATTAATTGGTGATTCTTAAACATTAGTAAAAAGTTAATCTTTTATAAAAAAGTGTGGGAAATAGAAGTTAAAATTATTCAACTTTTGTTACACAATTTCATCTTAATATTAATAACATTTAAAACCTAATACCTGTAACTATAATAGTTTAATTGACAATAAACCAATATTTATATTTTTAAAAAATTACACTTAAAACATTAACTTTATAAATTAAAAAATAATATAATATAGTCAAACAATATAAAATCCACTTCTTAACTTAATAAAATTAAAAACATAAATTCTTAAAATTAATTATTATTAGACTTTCAGAATGAATTTTAAACATTTTCATTACAAACTTTAATTTTAAAATAAAACAAAATTCATGATTAGACAAAAATGTACTTTATGTATTTTTGGCATTCATTAATAGTTTATTAAGAATAAAACTAAATCCTGGTTAAATCAAATTCGAAAAACTGATATAGTCTAATATTAATTAGATTAAGATTATAAATTCGGATTTTAACATAAAAGTAGCCAATAATCAATTCTATTTTAATACTTATTTATAGAAATACAATCTTTATAGCAGTGATCGAGGAGGTGAGAGTTTTTCCGCCACTGAGCGCTTTATTGTCTACAATCGCGTACTGCTTTGTAGGCTCCGCGACTGCTTTAAGCTCATTCACTCTCATACGATTTTATATTCTCCTGTCGTATTCTTACGTAATAACTCTTACCTCCTCGATCTTTTCGATAAAGTTTATAGTTACAATGAAAAAGGGATATATTCAGATTTTTGGCTAATTTTACAAGATTTTATCATTTTGATTACAATTGATACAATAAAACGGTATATCCCGTTCAGATGTTCACTAATTTTGACATTTTAAAGACTGTTTTGATTTTAAAACGGGAGATCCCGTTCCCAATTTCAACCTTAATTTGATAATTATTACCTTATTTTTCCAATTTTTATCTGTTTTTAGACTATTATAACCCAATTATTTACAAAATTTGTTACCTTTTTTTTACAAAATTTGTGGCTTTATTGACATAGAAAAACCTATGTTAGAATAAGAAATCGACTAAATTCCGTTAATTAGAATAAGAAATCACTTAAAATCCCTTAATTAGAATAAGACATTGTAAAATCTCTTTATTAAAGCAAATATTAAAATCCTTTTATTAGAATAAGAGTGCGGACAGACCGACAGACGGACGGACGGACGGACGGACGGACGGACGGAAAAAGTAGTTATATCCATATAACTGTCTGAAAAGTCATATAAAAAAGTGGCTTATGCCGCTATTTGCATTAAAAATATTGATTCATAAACTAAAAATCTAGTCACTATAGCGAAAATTCGGCAAAAATGTCAAAACTTAGTGGCATATGCCACTAAGAAATGATAATAAAGGGATTTGTTTTTTATTTCATCTGCTTTTAACATAATAACTAACTTATATCCGAAAATATAAAATAATGGAAGCCAGCGAACGAAGAGAGCGAGCATCCATATTCTATCTAAAACCTATATAGCAAAGTCAGATATTATGTTCGTATCGAGCTTGTTTTTTATTCATCACTTAAAAATCTTAGTTTTATTAAAGTTTTTAACGTATTTTTCTGCTAATTTTCTTGTTTTCAATTGTTTACCATAAAAATTTCTGATAAGCGCGAACTAAAATATTTGAAAAATATTAAAACATAACTAGGTGAAAACTTATATTTATTATTACTATAAGCTGTAATTTCATTTTCTAATTAGAGTTTAATTTCATGTCTAATTTATGCTTAAATAATGTTCGCAAAAACCACAAAAAAGTCATAATTTTACTAAAAGTTTCAAAATAACTAATTTAAAGTCCACTTTATAAAAGCTAAAGAAATATCAAAGTTCAAAGTTATATAACACATTTGTTTAATAGCTTAGGAAAATTAAAAAATAGCGCTTGAGTATTTTGCTAACGTAAAATTTTCGTTAATGTATTTGTATAGACAACTTATGCTTACATAATACGAGAGACACAAATGTCCCCCGAAAGTAATTTTTGTTGATGACAAGTTTTAAATAAAAATTCAGAACAATCTGTTAAATTTAACAAAAACAGCTTAAAATATAAAAATTGAAAAATCTCAAATTTGGTTATCATTTTAATTTTTTTATAAAAATTGAAGTTTTGCCTCGATTTGATTTTTTATCTGACTTTGCAAAGTTGTCAGATATATGGATTTGACTATGCCTGTCCGTCCGTCCGTCCGTAAGTCTGTCTCTCTGTGCACAATCTTTTGTTAATTAAAGGATTTTGATCTTTACTCTAATTAAGGGATTTTAAAATTTACATTAATTAAGGGATTTTGAACTTTACTCTAATAAAGGTATTTTGATCTTTACTCTAATAAAGGGAATTGGATTAATATCTTAATTTAATAAAGGGATTTTAAACTATTTTTTATTCAAATTAAGAGAATTTATTAGTCAAAAAGGACAAAATATGGGGTCAAAATTACAAAAAGTATGCTCAAGTTTGGCTTTAACGGGGTCAAAAATATACAAAATTGTTTCGAAATAGGCAAGAATTTTTTAAAAATTGCCAAAATTTAGGTTAAAATTTGAGTGGCATATGCCGCTTTTTGTTGAAATAATAGAAAAAACACCACAAAACTGGCCAAAATATACAAATTTAGGCAAAAATGACCAAAAATAAAAATAAAATTTGAGTGGCATATGCCGGTTTTGACATAAAAACAGTGATTTTCAGACTCAAAATGGCAAAAAAATACCGAAAATCTAGCCAAAATTGGAAAAATTTGGCTAAAATGATAAAATATTATTAATACCAAAAGTGGCATATAGCGGTTTTTGCTGTTAAAATATTGAATTATAGACTTGAAAATGTCGCAAAAGCTAGTCATCATAAGAGAAATTCGGCAAAATGACAAAAATTAAAGTGGCATATGCCACTAATAAACGATTATAAAGTGATTTGTTTTTGATTTCATCTGCTTTTAACATAATAACTAACTTGTAACTGAAAATATAAAGTAATGGGAGCGAGCGAACGAAGAGAGGGAGCGTCCTTATACTATCTAAAACTAAATCAGCAAAGTCAGATATTATGACTGTAACGATCTTGTTTAAAATTAAAAATGCTTTTTGATTTATATAATAAGAGTTTCTATTGTAATGCTTTTATAAACTCTAGTTCAAATCACACATCATCCAATTTTGTCATAAGACTTAACCATATTTCCAGTAACAAAAGAAACAAGCGATCCAATATATTAAAAACATGTTCGAAACGGTCATAATATCTAATTTTGCAAAGTTTGTTTTAGTAAGTATATGTTCGATAGCTAATAAATACTTAATTAATAAAATAAAAAAAATTTAAATAACAGTTTATTAAAACTTAAAACAAATCTTAAATACAAAAATTTTGCTTAAAAGTAATAATATATTTTTTTAAAACTTTCAGATTATATAAAAAACAAAATTTATTTGTTTGTCTGTTTGTTTGTCTGTTTGTGGTATCCTTAATATGCGCCTCCTTTGGGGGTTCCACCAACTCGACACCTATATCAATGGATTCAGCTTGAAAAGAGGAGTACAAATCCGGAGGTTTTAAGGTACTGGGACTCCTCCTAAAAAATTTGGGTGGAAAAATTGATTCAATAGCACTATCTTCGCCTCTACCGAACCACCACCCCACGACACCTATATCAATGGATTTAGATCAAAGTGAGGAGGTCAAAAAGGGGGTCTCGAGTTGGTTGGCACCCCCTCATTCAGAAGTGGTCCAAAAATGTTAAAAATACTCTTAAACACCTATATCATTCAATTCTACTCAATAAGCTGATTAAAATGAGGGGTCACACGAAGGGGTGGTCACCACTTTATGCAGGAGGTGTCCAAAAGAATGTTAAAATACCCATCAACACCATTATCATTCGAGTTTTAGATACGGTCATACACACAGTCACACACACAGTCACACACACAGTCAGTCACACACAGTCAGTCACACACAGTCAGTCACACACAGTCAGTCACACACAGTCAGTCACACACAGTCAGTCACACAC
>JAQIXJ010000467.1:0-33797 GCA_034700185.1 Phthiracarus laevigatus
CTGTCGAATATACAATGATTACCTTATTCAGCACAGTATAAGCAAATGCTAGACAAGCAGGCTAATTAAAATTCAAACTTAAATTTTTAATTTATATTACATAACTTTTTATTATTTCAGACGAGTTACAATCGAAGTTTCAGATATTGAATTGGCGCTAGCGATAATGAGAAATCATGATATTTTGATATTTGAAAAGAAAAAAATTTATTTTAAGATCATTATTCACTGTATACATTTGAAATATAAATCTATTCTAATTATATTTATTATTAAGCACAAATGTATTTTAGATTTAAGATTTTATTCAATAATACTATTTCATGCAACTAAAAATACTTCGAATTTCTTTATTTATGAATGAATGAATAAATGAATGAATGAATGAATGAATAACTTGTTTACAAGTCATTGCAGCATTCTCCTGATTTATGTGTACATCCATATTCTTCAAATCCATCATCTGGTATAACTACTTCAACAGTTTCTTTTGAAATCTTAAGTTCTTCAAACAAATCGCTTTGATTATCGTTCAAAAATTTTTTCAAATCCTTATTCTGTAGTGGTTGTTGACCAATATAATGATTGAAATCTTCTCTTAAATTATTTAATGGAAATCTAGCATTATAGGCTTGTAGTTTTTCTTCATTTGCTTTGATACACGAATTTGTTTTTTAAGAAACTGTCTTTGAGTTACTAAATCAGATATGTGTTGATCACTAATACCCAATTGCCTGAAATCTCGTGAGCGTTCCATGTAAGTAAAACCACCAATTTTACGTTGAAATTCAAAATTTAAATATTCTACATCAATACATTCCTTATCGATATTTAAAAAAGCTGTACGTTTACCAAAATACAGTTTCTTTTCACTGAGGTAGTCACGAGCTAAAAACTGTTTAAAAGACATCGTCACTGATTAAATACATTGTAAAACTGAACTGATTCTCAGTGTGAGATTAAAGTGAAAACATGGCACAAAGTTTCGATATCGATAAAGAAGTTTACTTAAACAACTTAGGATTGATGGCGACAACGTCTACAATGTATGTAAAAAGAATGAACGCATCCATGTTTTTAGTACCATGCATCATAGAACTAGAAAATATGGACAACGCTAATATCGAAACAATCAAGAAAGAAATCCGAGAAGCCAAAATAAAAAAACGAATGAGAAGACAGCACGCCATAAGAGCATTATACCAATATTCGTTTCCTGAACAAATAGCAAAATAATATAATTTATATAAATATGATTTAATTATAAATGATTCTTTTTAAAAATGAAATAAAAACTTTATTTGAAATTCTTGTCTTAATTTTAATTCTTATTAACGCTAAAAATTAACAAATCATACGAAATAAGAACAAAACGTTTTAACAAATAAATAGGTGATGTAATTAAGGAAACAATTCTATAAAATTGTTTATTCATTTAAATAATGATCTGTTGTATAAGTCTATTGTAATTGTTAATCAAATGTTAAATAAATTTGAATTTTAACTAAACTTATGTAAAGTAAATATAATTTTATATTATTTATATTAACAAAATTGTGTTAAAGTATCTATTATTTTATCCTAAATTAAATAAATGTAGTTTAAGAACAAAAGCTAAACAAATATATAGTAGAGTGACATATTAATGGGGAACACAGTGAACGGTTTATCACACAATGTTCACTAGTGTTTGGCAGTGTTTGCAAGAATCACTTTAAAAACTATTTAGATTTGGATAAAAGCAATCAGCGGTTATAAGATTTCATTTATTTATTAGTTTTTTAAAATAAAACTTTCATAAAATAAGTTTTACAAATTTTGTTGCCTGGAATTTTCAAACCCAAACAGTGTAAACACTATTTGTCCCCATTAATATGTCACTCTACGATAAATAATGGAAAAATGTGATAAAACTTCAATAACGCATATATTTAAAATTAATCAGATATAAACATAATGAAAATTAAAGCTGACAACGGTTTGAATTTTTACCAAATCTAAACCAACCTTTTATTTCCGTTTTATAACCAGACCAATCCAAACCATTTCAATAGATAATTGTGAAAACCAATTGAAACCAAACCATTAAAAACCTTTTATTCTGCTTATATGATTTCAAGTAAAATATTTTTTGATACTTATTTATATGCATTATATTTTAGTGAAGATTTACATTATCAATATGTATTTCGACATTATCGTAAATTTCGCATTAAGAAAAATCGCTTTAAGAAAAACAACAATAAAATTTTTAAATTGCTGTTCGAATTTATTCGATATCCCTATATAGCGCTCGTGATTTTTCTTAATGCGATTTTTCTTAATGAAAAATTTACGATAGAAACGTCTTCACTGTCAACTGTTGTTTTTAAAATTGAAAAATTATCGAAATTAAATGAAGCCATTAAATTTTAAAATTGTTTATACTATTTTTATGTAAATGGTTTAATGGTTTGAAAGAGGTTTTCTTGAATTTAATTTTACAAACCAATTCAAACCATAATAAAAAACCTAAACCAAACCAATTCAAACTGAAACCAATGGTTAAAACATTTTTTGTACATTTATTGAAAATGTTATTTGGAAACAAAACAATTTCTTATCAATATTTTATCATTGTAATACTGTTGGTATCGTACAATTTGGGAAATTTTATTGTTAAATGTTGTGGCTGTTAAACCTTTAATTCGTTTATATCTCACACATTTGAAAACGTTTATCAGTCACGATCAAAATTTTAAATATCGACTATTCCAATAAAGTACAACAATTTTTATAACAGGTCTAAATTTTTCTAATTGTGATTTACGTTAATCGATTTTAATGAATTCGAGCATCAATTCGTCAGCAAAATATAAATACATATATTATTATAGACCGTTAGATAGCGCTACGGTTTCCATACATTGGTTTTGTTCGTTGTTTTGAATTGCGCCGCAAATACACAGTGATTAGTGAAAGTTACCAAATAAATAAACCAATTAGACATACTGTATACGGTATATAATAGATTAATATTAGCATTACTCAAACATTAATATTCATAATTAATAATAATAATAATAAATGTGTTAACGATGGATGACAGCGATAACATCGCTATACTAACGCTTCCGTACACCAATGATCTATCATCGCTTTATAGCAATACAAACAATTTAATTGTATTGATTTTGATCGCATTTCAATCGCTACTACTGGTAAAACATTCAATCAATATATTTACTAAACTAAAATTAATAATTACGTTTTGCACAGTTGTTACAACTATTAACGGTATTCTTATTGCCACACTATTATCGCAATAACTGGGATTTCGGTTACAGTAATGGACAAAATAATAATGGATTACTGGATTCGTACGCCATTGCAATTTACTGCCAAATCGTATTATGGCTAATCATTCAGATAATACGCTATTACATGCTAAACGTGTATTACAAGCGTCTTCGTGTGTTGGGTTACCAGAAACACCACCAATTGGTCGCTGGTTTGGCGACAATACCGTCACTAGTATTACACAAAACCAATGCGTTATTACTGTTGATTACCACACTGTTATGTAAATTCGACGATAAAATAACGATCGGTAATCACGATATATTGCCCATCAATTTTATCCAAATTGTGATCACTTCGGCCACAATCATCATTTTAGCATTTCTGGCGCGACACTTGCTTCACGAATTGAGGTTTCGTAAGCAACGCAATCCGCCCGACATCTTCTGCGTGGATGATCCAAATCAGTTACAGTACGCCGGACTCAATCAAATTGGTGTCAGGTTTGTCAATATGAATATAATTATCATAATTAACTCTTTTATTTCATACATTATCGTCATTTTTTGTTGGGCTTCTAAACAATTTGTTGTGGCGTGGAATTCATTATGTTTAATTCCTTTTGTGAAGTACATTAAATAATGTATTTTATGGTTTTAACGCCGAATTTACATTTGTTACGAATGAATATTTTTATGGCATATTGAAAAATCGCCATTATTTGATTGGGATTTGTGTCTATGTGTTCCCTAAGCTCAAAACTAAAAAGTTTGAAATTTAAATCCTAGTTGTATAATGAGTATGCCATCATATATGTGCTCCACTCTTGTTTATTTATATATTTGTATTTTGGAAAATTGGGTTTGCTATGATGTTTTTAGCCCACTTGGAGTTTATGTAATGTAATGTTGTGGTAGAAGTGTTCTTTGAAAATCAAATTTAAGCATAAATTGAATAATTTTGTTATTTCTGAAACGATATATTTCAATTGTTTATTTATTATCAATAAATTACTAATCCTACTTTAATTGTATTTTTGATAAGAGCTGAAATTTGTGTGGCTGTTATAAAATGCATGAAATGCAATACATTTATTATTGAGCCGATAACAACCCTAAAAGTGATATATATGTAAATATACCGGTACTAAACCAACTTATTTGATAAATATATAGACAATGTCTGCAATTTTGAGAAAGTGAAACCATGTGCAGTTTATTTGAGTTGCAGTAAAACTGGTGACTGACTATCTATTATGGATAATCGTTTATAGATAAGTAGTATCGATGCAATATGAACGTGTGTGGGCACTCGTGTGCCACAGAACCATGAATTAGTAAATTCGGAGGAATTGAAAAATTGATCGTCTAATCACCAAATAGTTTCGAATAAGTTGTATTTAACGCAAAGAATTTTTAAATCGTTTGCCAAATACTTTTCAAAGTGATTTCGAGCTCGTAATAAATTAACCAAAGTTTATTAGCAAAACTAAAGAATGCTAACGCGATAATTAAATGAGCAAAATTCTAAATTTTCTGACTTCAAAATTATTTGTTAATTTTCTCACATACCGACGTTTTAAATTTAAACGATTTCAACAATAGTTATTTTTAAGGCTTCCCATTTATTATCAGAATTTGTCCAAATGAAAACATTGTTTCGCTTAATCACACGTATTATAATCCTTATTAAACCAATTGTTTATTTTTGCTATTTTGTGAGTTATAATAACACATATGATTTATCTAAAGCTACGGTAGTGAAGCTTTTGAGTCTATAAAAGATAGGAAATACTAGAATCGAGTGATTAAAATTATTCCTAAACAAAGAAACAAAATTCAATGTAAGGCTAAGCTTTGCGTAGTTTCAAATGGAAATTCAAAAGTTTTCGAAAAAATGGGATACAAGTTTTGAGCATACCATCCATACTCAAACAATTGATTAAAATTTATTATCATTTTAAACTAGCTTTGATAAAATTAATATACATATTACATGTATTGGTAATATGGCATAAAAATCAGTTTTAGTCTACAATGAAAAAACAATACTTTAATGTACCGATAATTTAAAAAATTGTAAACGGCTAACGAATAAGTTAGATATTAAAATTAAATTTGTATATCAATTCCAATATAGTATTTTTAAGCGAAATATTTTATTAAAAATATCTATGCATTGTTTTTGGAAAACATTTATTTGTTGAAAGTTCGAGTCTAGCGTGCGATAGTAAAAGCAAAATATAAAAACGGTTTCAAGTGAATTTCAAGGGCATATACGGTCGACTGAGTTGGCTTAATAGTGGTCAATAAGGTCATTAACCACTTGCGCGTATGTGTGACAGTTGTTGTTAAAGTCCTTGAGATATGCAAACTTAAACTGTTTGGGCTATAAATGTTTAAAACCGCTGTTAACCACAATAGCTTCGCGAATACTGTACTCTTTAAATGTCTGCGAGCCGTTAATATTTGAACCAATCACAGCAATAATAGTATCGCCAAACACGCGTTTGAGGCCAATTTTTTTTAATATTTAATCTCATTTACATTTATGAAATTTTTAATAAATTAGTTTATTTTGTGATAATTATTTGTTCGCAGATCGGTTGCGTATCACGAAGACTTACTGGAGAAGCAGGCGGACCTGATTTATAATCTGAAACTACAAAACTCTCACTTACGTGCTATGCTATACAAGCTGTCACAACAACGTTCTGCACCGCATCATTCACAATCAATCCATACCACCATTAATTAGTTGATTATCAAGTGTCTGTAATATAGATTATACCGTATATACCATATACAATATAAATTTATATGTATTGTTAATTTTCAATGCAAAAATCTGTTTTTATAAAATCACAAAAGTTTTAATGCATAGTTTATTATGATATGGATAATTTGTGCGGTGTTCGGCAAATGCCGACAGTTTAATATTTTTTTGAAGGTTTTCTTTGCTGTGTATGTGTGAGTTACTGTAAATGAATTGGTGGTTCTCAACACTACTTAAATACAGGCGTTTTGTTGTCTGTGATATCAAGTATGACTAAAACACTGCACTAATTTTTAGTTTACCATCGATATACTATATTTGTACATAATATTTTTAGTCTAATTATGAATCACTTTTTAAAATTTAAAAATAAACAATTGGCAGACTTTTTGTGCGTAAATAAAAAAATCTTTATTTTGTCTTACGGTATATGTATATTGAAAAGATTAATCATAGTAATCGAGATACGAGTGAGTCATATATGATTGACGCATAACTGTGGTGGAAAATACTGTTTGGTTTGGTATCTAAGTTTGGTAATTAAAAAAGATTATATTAAAATATATGGAATCTTTTAATATGAATAACGCGATTGTTCGTTAATTATATAAGTAAGTGATGGCCAAGGTCTTAGTCGTTAGCGATTTTTGAATGTTAGTTTGAAGTCGATAGTTTGTAGCACACGATAAAATAGCATTTATTCGTATCTTCGTGTTTAAAAACGATCCAAAGTTTATAAAATGGACTTTTATTAATTACGGGTAATTAATTAAAAATTTAATAAAATTTATTACTTCCGAAAATAATAAATACTCGTGTGATAATAAACTTATTCGACTTAAAGTATACTGTAATCTATATCAATCCAAATAAATGATTTGGAAAATAGAGTTCAAAATTTTTATTAAAACATATTCTTAAATTCTAAATTAAATATACAATGCAATTATAAGCTATAAATTTTATTAAATAATATCAAATTAAGTATTAATCACTTACTACTTGTTTTTTAAAATATTGCAGCACTATTTTTACGTTTAATTCTTTTATCATTAGTAATTACTAGATTCAATTAAAATTGTAGGTTCTTAATCATTATTGTCATTTAAATTTTAGTTGTGACTAAATTTAAGAAAAACTGAAAAACAAAGTAACACAATAAAACTATTGCCGCATTGGGGAAAGTTGTGTCTATTTTATAAAAGTTGTGAGAAATGAAACCATATGTCCGATCTTGTTATTAATTAACCTTGACCTTAACATTTTTAACTCGGGTGAACTCTGCTTTGCCCGCCAACGTTTAATATCCGTCGCATCTGTCATAATCCGTGATTATAACCATAAAAATTATTTTATTTCTCAGCAATTATATTCTAAAGTTAAACCTATTAAAGGTGAATCCAAATACAGCATTATATTTAGCTAAACGAAGAAGAATTAGCTGACAATGATTATCTGTTAGTATGTGCTTTGATCTTTGACATGCTTTTTGTCTGGAATCAGTTTTGGACCAGCATATCAGCCAATTAGAATTTCAACAGAAAATAATAACCAATTTTATCGAAAAAAATTGAAAAGTAAATGTTCACAATAAATAAACACAAAAGATATTCGAAGTAAAAATTTTAATATTTAAATCTAAACATTTTTATTTTAAGGCACTAAAATATTTATATTTATATATATTTATATTTATTTTTAATGCACAATCTTATATACTTAATATTTTTTACCCAATATATTTTGCATTAATTTCAAAAAAATATTTAGCAAAATAATTATTGAAAAATGGTTTTAGCACTGAAATTGTACATTTATATCATATAAAAAAATTAAAATGCTGGCCTTTTCACAATCATTTGTGTGCATTACATTAACATGTAAAAAAAATCTATACTGTATAATAATAATTAATAATAATATAATTATATTATATAATAATAATAATAATATAATTATATAATAATAATAATAATAATTAAAATGAATAAAATAAAATGATATATTGAGCTATAATTACAGTGTCAATTCAGGCAAATATATAAAAGAACTTCAAGATAAAATATAATTATTATAATAATATAATAACTAAAATAATAATTTTTTTAAGACAAGCTATAAGACACTTTTTTTTTGTTTTAAGTATTACAACATTTACAAAGGATATGGATGTGATTTAAAATTTTTTATATAAATTTTCATAAATTTTTTAAGTCTTTTTATTTTTTGCTTAAAAATTTATACGTTTGATTTGTTGTAGTAGTAGTAGTAGTAGTAGTATTAGTAGTTTAAAAATAATGCATTCGGACAACAAATTTGAGCACTGGTTTGTATCAAATATATAAGTATTTATATATTTACGTTAAGACATTTATTTGATAAGCTATTTTTCTAAATAATTATTTTTATATCACTCTTTTATTAAACTTGAATCCTTTTTGTTTCAATAAAAAGCAAAATATTCCAAATTTTGTCCATAATAAAAATAGTGTGCGATTTTTTCCCAGAATGAAATTAAGGCACTAATTTGAAAGATTTCGCTTTTTTTTACATTAAGGCTTTTTTAATGAAGTAGATAGCATTTTGTGACAAAAATTTCGACTTTAAAAGGAAAAGCTAAACCACGAGAAAATTGCATTATCTCTAAAATCCCGACACCGCCCGCACACGAACACACACACACCCGCTGCTAATTCAGATCGCTTTTTAGAGTTTTGTTTTAAAAATATATTTTTTTAAAAAATCACAAGTTTCGCAGAGATATTTTTTTGAAGTAATAAAAAAGCACTGACAAGTATTGGTATATATAAATTATATAGATTTATATATATGAAAATAATAAAATAGATGACATGAAGAAGACTACTGGTTTTCACAAAAAAAAATGAAAAGATAAAAAACTCTTTGGTTTGATGCCAGTTCTAATAAGATATGCCATTTAAACAATGCAATCATCGGTTTCGGTTTTTGTTTTTAAAAAAATCAAAAAAAAGACTAGTGCTTTAATATGAATGTGTCTGAAATGTGTCCCTCGTCTAACAAAATAAAGGTAAAAACCTTTCATTTTCTAAATATAAGCCACTTTTTTGTGTTTTGGTTTTGTTTTCGCTATAAAATGAAAAAGTGTCTGATCTCATAAAACATAATTTGTAATGAAAATATTTTCTCCTAAGAAATCGATTTCGCGACAAATATCGTTGAGAGAAGTAATATACAATTTTTGTGACTATTATGCGGATTCATATATTTATACTGTATATAATATATTGTGAATGTTTTGAGATGCGACGAGACGAGACTTGACTGACCAGATCCAACAACACTTGTCAGCATATAATTTTCCGAATTTTTAGTCGTCTTCCTTTTTTTCTGGTTTGAGATCTACCATAGCGTGCAATTCTTCTGGACTATAGCCTAATAAACTTTGAAGGTCACATACAAAACGATAGACGTATCGCTTGCCAGCGGTTTTATGGATTATATTTTTGTCGTAATAGTATCGAAGTCCTCGACTTAATTTTTCGTAATTCATTTTTGGTTTATTTTTTCTATAAACACAAAAAAAAAAGTTATTGTCATAAGAAATGGCTGAAACTTGTCAACTGTCGTATGGTATGATGTTTACCTAACGCCCCATCTTCTCGCGACTTCGTCCGGATCTGTGAGCTTGAATTCCCAGCCGTCACCCGTCCATGAGATAAAATTTTGACAACTTTTATCAGTAAGCAATTCCAATAAAAATTGCCACAATTGTATTGGTCCGCTCCCTATCGTATACAATGGAGAATAATAATACGCAACGTTAATATGTTAAAAAACGATAAAATATAATTTGAAAAATTGCTTATTAATGATTATGAGTGTATAAAGATTATACACGATTGGCTATAATTTAAAATAATTTAACACTAAAAAAACTAATATTAGCGTCTACAGTACTACAGTATATGTCTGATAACTTATAAGTAGTCACGAATTGGTAATAATATTTCTAAAAAATTGATGATATCATAAAGATATAGTCTATGAGTACAGTATATGGCATGCATTGCGTATCAATGAATGGGATGATTACCTGCAAGAACAGCCGCTTGTATGACTGGCTTGCCATCGATAGTCTGACTCGTCAATAAGCTTTGATGTGTAGCGTTAGGACTATGTAATTGTGTCAAATGGTTCAAACCTGAATGATCTCTGGGATGATGCAGTGGCGTATATGTTTGGTGAGAGTGATGTGACATATGATGCGGTTGTTGTCCGTGATGTGCGGGTGGAGGAGGATGTGTCTGATGCTGGTTCTGGTGGTGCGGTTGTAGCGCAGTGCCAGTCAGACCATTGGGTGTTCCGCTATTGCTGTGAGGACTCATTTCATTAGGCCATTGTTCTGGCGATGGTGTCGGCGCAACAGATGATGGAACTGTTTGAAATGATTGTTCGTAATGATGTGACGGGTAATTATCAACAATTGAATTAATGTCGTGCGTTGTGTATCTCCCTGTTTGGCGAGCAAAACAAGTGAAAAGTAATATGAGAAAAACACTATTCCGGTCACTCATCAGTGGTTTATATACGAGTTTTAATATACGAAACAAACAAAACACATGCCAATTAAAAGTTCATCTCTTCCACATGCACTAATCATCATATAATTACCAAACAACCGATTCGGACCTCTATTATTGAAAGCCTTGTTTGTTGCGTATTGTGGCTGATATTTACTCTCTTGCAGTAAATTAGTAGATGGATAGAACTCAGATCCACCGTCTAAGTATAGCGAGTGCTGCGATGGTGCTTCCAGACCGTAATCGTGGCCGTCTTCGAAGTGCTGGCCGAGCGCCATGTCATCGCCGTTCATATCATTCAACGTGTGTATCGATTCGGTAATGTGATGGTAAGCACCTGTGAAGTTAAGAGCAAACTAGAGTGAGATTTGTGTGTGCATGCGAATGCTGTTGTTAGGAAACCATTAGACAATGTGCAATCTAAATCGACTGCAATAACTGCAGTCGTCATTTTTTGTTATCGTAAAGCATACATTTGGGCGTATGAATAGGTGAATGTTATTTTTAATGCGATTCGGTAGAGAAAAAAAACTAAGACAACTACTATTCCAAATGAAACCCTATATTTTGTCTAAGCATTTGACCGTAAAATGAGAGCCAAATGTTGCAGCGCTGCTGTTGTTGTGTGTGTGTGTGTGTGTCTGTGTGTGTTTCGTTCTTTACATTAACTAAAATATAACACAATAGCAGCTGTTAAGCGAGACTCTATTATGAGCGCAACTGCCTTTCTTTCAAATTAGCCAAACATATTATATGTAGACTAAACTCATTTAGATGATGCACTGATATTTTATAATAGATTTATTGTTTAAGTTCAAGTTAAAATGATATCATTGGTTATCATTAATAGTATGTTTGTCTTCTGTTGTTGCGAACGCTAATTAAGTTTTAGCGTTAACGATACAACGAACATATGCTCACAAACTCAAATATCTATAAGTTTAAAGCTCTAATTGACTCATATTTTTCAAATTAATACAGATTAAAATTAATTTAAAACAATTAGTTTCCCGAGAAAAACGCATAAAGCGATTAATGAAACGCAGCAACTCTTTCAGCAAACAGTTGGTCTCGTAATTCTTATAATATAAAAGAAAAGAGTTTCACTTTAGAATACCCAATGAGCCACATTTCCATAAAGAACCCTATGATGCGAGCGAATATAAAAAAACGGAAGTTGCGTTTTATTAAGTTAAATCACAAGAATTGTAACGACAGGAAACTACACTATTAGGGCGTTTTTGGGTATCACAGTTATGATTGTTGTGGGGGCTATTATTTAAAATCAAATTCTCAATCACTGGACAGGAAGTTTATAACGGAAAGAAAGTTATAACAGGACCAGAGTTCACCCAACCATTGGACAGGTGGCCCACTATAACCTATGTATCTAATGTCTAATATCGATTCTTATAATTGCGTTCTGTCACACAACCCAATTCCAACTTTTAATAAAGAAAACGCGAAAAGAATAGAAAAATAAGTAATAATATTAAAATATATAAATGATAATAGTGCTTACTTGTTACACACTTCATAGCAATTTTTTTGTAATTATGAGTCAGCTTTGCGTTTAATTATTTAAAATAAAACTTTAGTTGAAACAATAAATAACAACCAATGAATATAAGCTTGAATGCGACGCATTTATTTCATTTAAAAGAGAAAGAGAGAATCAGCAGCAACAGCAGCAGCAGCGATGAAACACCTTTTACACTAAAGAGCGAGAACTGTTATGACTGCGATCATATTTCTCTTCTAAATGCGCAAACAATGTAGAAAAGAGAGAGACACCCTCTTAAAAAAGTTAATTTTAATGTGATTACCGGCGCCACACAAATTTAAATTTCTATGTATGTGTCGGCACTTATCAAAACATCAATTGTGTGGCGAAAATCGTAATTATAGCGAACTAAAGAAAACTTCTGTCGAAAAATTAGCAAAAATTAACGAAAAATTTTTTTGTTTGTCACTAAAAAATAATGTGTAACTACTGATTGCGAAGTAGAAAAAGAGCTGCACCGAAAAAACCATACCTTCGTTTTGGCGAAGGCATTCGATAACATTGGTTTGGAGGAGGAGAAAGGAGAGTGAGTAGTGGTAAAAAAATAAAGTTTGCTAAAGGTATGGCCAGCGCAACGCACACACACACACAAAACTATGGCTAAGGCAACAGACTCTTATGGCACACACAACTATCACCAGGCAAGCGCATGATGACGACTGGCAGATGTTAAGCTGTTATGTGCGATCCATTCTCTAATGCGTTTTTATGCCCCACACAGACGCGAAGTTTTGCTTTTTTTTCGCAATTAGCGTAACGAAAAATCAAGGCCTGCATGAAAAGGGTATTATACACTGTTGCGAGTGTACCATCTAAACTATATTATAACTATCGCTAATAATTTACTCGTGAATGAGAAGGCATACCAGCCGCGTGTCATTTACGAGTCCAAAGGGTCTTTTAATACCGAACAGCGGTGTAAATGCGTTGCTCCGCTATTTTCAGACATTATAAATTAAAATGCGATGTTTCGCTTCGAAATTTAATATTACCGAATGTGCTGCATATATTCATAATGCGCAACAAGTTTTGCAAAACTCAATGCGAGCGAATGAATATATAGTAAATATATATTATTTTTAGCGCTATTCGTAAACATCCGCGAGTTGTTCTACATTTCATCAAAAAGGTATTCCGTGTAAGAAATTAGAGGAGTATGTAAAGTACTTTTTGTTTTTCGGGTTTCCCAGAAAGTGATGCATCATTTACTTTAGGCGCTATTAATGCTGAAGTTAACAACGGCATGTAATATACTTGTGTTGTACGAAAGTTTAAACGAAATATTCTTAATACCTTACACCGAGAAAAATAAAAGTGTAAAACACACTATTATATACAATTTAGAACTCATTTGTATAAACATAGTGTACAAGTATGAAACTCGTAAGTATGAAATTTAAAATGAATACGTGTATTATAGTTACTTAAACGATATTGAAAACAAGCTATCCGTACTGTAAGACAAAAATCAAAGAACCAAATCGATAAACGAAACACAAAATTGGAATTGGAATAAAATCGCTTGGAAAACTTTCTATAGCAAGATCGGAATTAAAATCAGTTTATAAAACAAAATATTGCTAACAAAATTAAAATATTAAAATACTCATTTAACATTAACAAATAATCTAAAAGAATTTGAATTTTAAAAAATTGTAATTAGAAGCGAATATACAAGAAGAGATTCAATTAAAATCGAAATCTAAATACAAAGTTTCAAAATAATATTATTCAAAAGCGCACACTTTTTCTTGAAAATTATAGCAAAGTATGAAACTTAATTTTTTTTGATGTCGAATTAGTTGAAATTTAAATCTCGGTATATAAAATCTAAATTGAATAATATTAGTAAACTTAAGTGGATAGTAAAAAATTTGTTAGTAGTTAATATCAATTTTACATATAATTTAAATAATTTCCAATTATTAAAAAATTATAAATATTTATTTTGAAAATAATAATCAAAACTAGCAAAATTATTCTGCTATTTTACTACCAGTTTAAAAAAATAAGATTATCAAAACAAAAATTGGAATAAAATTGTTAAAAATTAATAAACACGGAAAATATTCGATAAAACGCTTTTTTAAAAAACATGTTATATTTAAGTGTTGATTCAAATATTTGGAAAATTGAATATTAAGTAAATCGGTATTTTGAACGAGCTGCTACCAGCTGCGAACAATTTAATTATAATTTTTAAAAAACCTGATACAAAGCTATTCTAGACTACAAACACATTACCGCGAATGTAATTAAAAATGCATTAATTGAGTTCCAAAAACAATAGTGCAACTCAACCTTCGATTGAAGATTATTGTGCAAAAAACTAGACAATCATTTGAAAAGTAATTATATTTTTTAATATGAAGCCTGGAAAAATTTATCAAATTAATTTTTAAATACGAGAGAAAGCGAAAACAACTTTTTCTGATTGAAATATAATACAATACCAATACCTATAACTCGAAACTATATTAAGATCTCAAATGGTTTCAAACTCAATAAAGTTAATAAGTTTTTTATTTGTACGAGAGGCGATGAAAATAAAAATTTAGAGCGCATTGTAAACAGCTTTTTTTTAATAGAATTTGATAAGATTGTGACAATACAATAACTGTAATGTAGCGTACAATTGAAACATTTGGCGCACAATGCAATCTCACAACAGTACTTTCTAAAGCTATGTGCTACACATTTCCTTAGCGGGGCTTTTTTTAACAAACACTAATCTTGTAAGAGTGAAATGTGATTTTTATAATATTTTAATCTATTTATTTTTTAGTGACTTTTTTTAATGACAGCTACAATCACTAATGACTTGAAAAATTAAATACGAACCCTTAAATTGATATAATTGAGTCAATGATAGAAAATGATTATTATAATTCAAGGCTTTAACTCAATTTATTAAACAATTTTCATTGAATTAATCAAATAATCAATCACTCAATCTATGAATTACATTAATTGAATGTAAACCATTAGGTATCGCGTATTCGAGCGCTTTTCTAAACGCAGCGTACTATTAATGAACGTTTCTCCGCGTTATCGTATTTAAATATTTATGTTTATGCTTGAAAATTTAAATAATTATATGACGTTCAATTCCGGTCAGAGAGAAAGAGAAAGAGAGACAGGAGAGAGATAGAGACAAAAAAGTTTTAACAATAGAATTTTCTATCTGTTCAAAGCATTCATCTAGAATTGAGAATAATTAGGTTTGGACCCAAAACAAAACCTTCCCACGAGTATAGATGCCCAAAACATGCATAAAGCCTTCCCACGAGTATGGATGCCCGAAAATATGGTTTCCCCTCATTTAATAGAATAACAATTGTCAGATGAATAATAAGTATATACGGGATAACAAGTATTACTCCTAAAATAGTAAAACTAATAGTCAATAAACCCATATTACGAGCGCTAAGCTTAATTGATCGTTGAAATCAATTGAGAGTTGCAGCGTATGGTAGCGCTAGACTAATAATTTATTAGAATCAGTCTACGAAATTAATGACATTAAAGCGCACTTAAACTTATTTTTCTCTCAGCAGAGAATAATGAAACGCGAAAATAAATTTTTTCGCTTAATAACTTATTAAAAATGATAAAAGACTAACGAGTGTGAAAAATTAAAATAACAAACATAAAAAATGAAGATGAAAGATAAACACTTACCATCAATGAATGATGCGGTGGCCGAACTCGAGGCACCAGAATTTGAAGCACCATTATTGCCTCCATTCATTACCGGAGTTATTTTGTGTTCAGGTAAGGGATAACCAGCCCCTCCCTGTTGAAAGAAGTCGTCAAATTCTGGCATACAGACTGATTCAATGAAATTGCTGGGAACGTTTTCCAGTGACGCTCGCTCTTTATCAACTTCGGCTACAAATTTAAAACATACAACATATTTATAATCATAAATCTTCTGCATTTAAAACAACAATATAAAATATGAACATAAACGTTTATAAGTTTTAAGCACAATTTGGCAGCAATTTTTGAAATAAATTCTTAGCTTAGGAAAATAAGTTTAGAACTAAACCGCACCATTATTCTAGTTAAACACGAGATAATCATAATAATAATGATTTTTTGAAATCCAAAAACATAAAGTAATAACGAAACAGCGATAGCCGAAAATGAAGTGAGAGTAAAGCCTAAAGACAATTAACAGCGATATTAAACAAACACATCGGGAAAAAAACAAATGCCGACTAAAACTAAAACATACGCAATCGTTGATTTTTATTAAAAATTTGAGAAAAAAGGAATTAATAGACTTCCTTATAAATATTGTGATCTATTATTGTTAATAATAGGCAATATTTCATAATCGGACGGATATTTAATAGTATAATAGATACGCAAGGATGTCCACTACCTGTTAGACATATATACATATATATTATACTATATGTATGTGTGTGTTTGGATAAAACTGATTCCAATAATACTGACTGAGTATATGGCAAAAGCGCAAATGATCCCAATTTACGCAAATAGCGATCCGATTCGATTTTGAGGTAAACCACTAAATAAAAGTATGTGCACTAAAAAATGCGCTGAATTAAAATATCTGAATGGGGGAAACGATAAAAAATGGGGGGAAACGAACGGCTATCCGACTAATCAGAGATTATTTGAAATCAGTAAAAACAAGTGCATTGAATTGTGTTGTTAGAGATGACAAGAGTTGGCCTCTGTTTTGGAATTCAAATATGATTAACATCAACATAAAAACGGATGTCAACAATAGAGATCGGAACGGAAGAGCATTGCTTAATATGAATGGAAGAGTTGATGCGTATAAAAATTGGTATCATTTTTGCGGGTATATAACATTCAAACATATTCACAAATAAAAGTAAAGCAATCCATTTTCCACTATACTCTACTCTGTATGCATCATAAACCAATATGAATACACGCCTTATAAATAAACCTGTTCTATAATTTATATTAACTTTTTCGCATCACTATTAAAAGAAGACTGAAATGTTTTTTTTAGATTTATAGAAAAACAAATCCCATTCCAAAAAAAGATTTACGATATGCCCGTATTGTTAGCATTGTAAATGCTAACGTATAGACCATATTATTTAATAATTGTTATATTCATGTCGAAAAATATGTGGTGTCATGCCTTCAATACTCAATGTTAGTCAAACAAAAAAATTAGTTGTATCCATGAAGTGAATTACTAATTTTTTGAATATTTAGATTTACAATTTCCGCAGTTTTAGTTCATCAACCTATCGATCAATTATGGTATATTAATCGAGCAAATGTTTAATTGGAAAACTCGTGTCAAAACTAACTAAAAAACTTTAGCATCCATTACGTAAATATTAAAATTAAATATTTAGTTTTATATACCTTTCTGGAGTATATCCAAGTGTTCCCATAGAATATCCCCCATAAACGGTGGCGTACGCGCTAGAAATGATTCCTTTCCGAGCGAACACATATCTTTACCACGCATCGTAAAGTTCTGGAGATTGACACCTTCTAAACTGAATTCTCTAATTGCCCATTGAAGCCAATGAGTAACGTCTACTTCTGTCCATTGACGGGGATCTGACGGTGCCATAAAAACAATGCAAAAAAGAAAAATAAAGCACAAATGAGATCTCATACACCTATTGTGTAAATAAATTCAATGTTGTAGATCATCTAAAAATGGGTTTAACACGAATGCGTTGATAATAACAGTTGCACCCACTTGTATCTACGGTTCAAATGAATCGTAATACTAACTAGACTTTGTAATCTTGAAATATTTTAGGCCAGAGCCCAATCTAACAACGCAACACTAAAGCCCGACCCGATCCGAATTTACTTATACTGTATTTTCAATTATAAAGTAAAATCTAATTTTAGTTTTTATATATTTAACTTCATTATAACTATAATTCATGTATAATTATTTGTAAATTTTGATTAGTTTTAATAATATTCTATTCTAATATCATTTTTATATTTTTGGTTATCGAATATTGTTTACTTTAATAATTTTAACAAAATTAAAAAATATTGGGCTATATAAACATTTTTTAAAAAACCCAGTCCGATGCAATTTTTAAAAATCAAACCAGAACCCGACAAAGTCCGACAGATATTGTCATTGCCATCGAAAGCCTGATACAAATTCGTACACAACTCATAAAATTTATTAAAACCGAAATATAAATTAATTTCACAAATAAAATAAAATGTTAATGTTTTATATTTAAGCAATTTTTTGTTATAAAAATCATGCATATTTTAAAATCTTTGTTTTTCTTACTATTTCTATAAAATAAATCTGTGTCAAAATAGTATTTACTCAGTTTACACATAAGATATTCAAGTCTGATCAGTCTGAAACTGTATTAAAAACATATTCTAAAGATTTAGGTTTTGAATTGGTTTTAAAATGCAGTAGAATTATGTTTTATACAATGATTTAAGCGGTTTACGTAAGGATTCTTTCTTGGTAGATGTTTACATTTTTATTTTCAGCAAAGACTCTAGTAAACAATAGGTTCAAACGTAGATTTAATTCTAGGTAACGTATGAAGTTTCGGATTGACCTGCTTAATATTTATTTATAATATTTTTAAGGAACACAGAAAACGAAAATTTTATATCCTAAAACAATTTAATTATGTGGTCATAATTTTGATCGACTTTGTAAAAATTTTATCTTTACCTTTCGAATAAAGTATTCGACTAGACTTTGTGATCTTCAAAATATTGAGACCCGCCATAAGCAAACCCGAACCAAAAAAGTTTAAATATCAAAAGCCGACCAGATATTTCTCAAAAAATTTCAATTATAAGTAAGATCTAAATTTAATTTTTATATATCAAGCTTCATTAAACCTATATTTCATTTCTAGCGTAGTAATTTGTATATTTTGATTAGTTTTAATAATATTCTATGTTTTTGGCTCACTTTCTAGAAAGTGTAGCTTATTGACTTGACCTGTCCGTCTGTGTATGACCGAAGTCATAAATTTATTAGATGTGTTATTAGTTTTTAATAAACTTTTTCAATTAACCTAAAAACTTGAAATCCTACTAGAAAAAGAGCTCTCTTTAAGTTCTTGTTAAGTAGTTTATTTTAATATGTTTTCCGAAATTAAAATTTTCGGCCTTTAAATTACTTGAGATTAAAGCCCGGCCCGATACAGTTTCAAACCAAAACCGGACAAAACCCGACAGATAGTGCCAGGCCCGCGAAAGCCTGATACAAACTACAGTATAATACTAACCTTTAGGAATGTTTAATAATTCTCGCTCTTTCTCCCAACTATTAAAGCTCGCTGCTAATGCTTGTGTCATTTTCTGGTTGGTCCCGGGTGTTAATGGAGGCACTTGTGTGGGAAGATCTGTAAAAATAAGTTTATAAAAACAATTTAGAAAATAAAAAATATTGGTTAAGGTTAAGGTCGATAATTAAGACTCAATTTTATCAGTTTGTATTATTAATAATAATGCAATGCAACTATCAATGAGATTAGTAAATGATAAAAGCTAACATTTAATATCAATGTTAAAATAACATTAATAAATAGTGATAGAGGAGTGCCATTATAAGAGAGGACATAACGCAAAAAATTAATGTCCTCATCTTTTTTCACTAAAGTACAGATGATATGTTTTCGACTGCGCCGAAGGCCATACCGTTAGGGCGTAGTCTCCCTTCAAGCCATTTCACCTGTTTTTCCCATGCATTTTGGTCAACAAGCTATAGTAGAGTATACAGTACTTCTTAAGGTACACATCGCACACACACACACAATCAAATACATTTTGCGGCAACGCTACAAAATTCGTGTCACGCTCTTTTCGCTCCCACGCCGTACGGCAAAAGAACCAATAAAAATGCATTTTCTCGACTTAGTTTTATGAATGAAGTACAGCTATGAATGAAAAGTTTATTGTTGTAGTACTACAACCTGCATCGCCTCCAGGGGGAATCAGACGCATAAGAAAAATCATTTTATGAATGAAAAACCGGATGGAGGATCCTAAGGGTCTTACTAAAACATATACTCAGTCGTATAAACTTGACGCGTTTTTCTTTCTCGTCTTTATCTTACGTTTTCTCTTTTGCTCCCCACTATTATTACCCCCCATTTTTTCCAGCCTTATAAACTGAACGCACTTTTCTTTTTCGTCTTATCTTACGTTTTCTCTTTTTCTCCCCAATTCTGTTCCCTCAGTTTCTTGCGCTTCTAATACATATATATTTTTAAGGGAGAACTATAACACCAAAATTCACATAAGCTTTAAAGGGGATAAAAAGGACTTCAACCGCTACCGTGAGAAACTTTTGGGGAATGAAAAAAATATGGTGTTAAAGAAAAAAAGGGACAGAAATAAAAAATAGATTCTTATAAAAAAAACTCCAGAATATAAGGCAATGAGAAAGTTTACGATCTAGTTTTAAAATCATTAATATTTTGAAAAGATTTTTTCTATCAAAAAAAATGTTATACAGAAATAGAAAAGATTTATAATAGCATGCGAAAAATTAGTTACAAACGTCAGAAAGTAATCGCAAAAATATGGTTTAATTACTTTACTTAATAAATTCTAATTAAAAACGAATCAACATAAAACGAATCATCAGGCACTCAAAAGTACAGATTCGCCAAATGCCATAATAGTGGGTTAACTCATAAGCTATTTAAGAAGATGTCAAAATAGTTCATTTACTGGGAGCAATAATAAATCGAAGAGATATCAAGCATGAGCACTATTTCAGCGCCAACCAGCTGTTAGTACTAGTGCTGCAGTTACTACTGTACCAGTGGAGAAGTTTTTGGGAGAAAAAGTGCAGTATTTATGCGTTTAACTGTAGCTACCAGTTGATGATGCATTCGAAATACTGGGAGTAGTAGTGTACTACTCCAGCATATTGCATATACGAGAAAACTTGAGATAAGCAACGGATGGCTGCCAGATGTTAACAGTTTCTTTTAATTTTAAATGCCAAATACAAGTATTTTTTTGAAAGAAAAGAGGAGAGGGAGAGATAGAGAAAGAGAGAGATCTTTAATTATCTTAATTGACAAGATGTGACACGCGAGTCGTTTGAATATTGTTTTTATTTTTGAAAAAATCATATTTGAAATCTAAGAAATAGCACAAACAAGATATAGCACTAAACTTCTTTCTATTGACAATTCCTTTCAAATGCTCGTAAAATAAAATTAAAAACTAATATAATCAAATCGCTTAACAGCGAGTTTTATTAAAGAAGACAAGTTATTAAGGCTTTGCTCGGAGCGAAGTAATTTCGAGTTATCAGCAAATCATGTTATTCCTCGAGCGACTATTTACTTATCTCATCGTAAAGGCCGGTAGTAAAGATAATTAGTATAATTACGCTCATAAGCTACTGATGTACAGCCTTTTTCCGGCAAAACTAGCGATTGTTGTCAAAAAATAAAAAATAAGAAAAATACTGCGCAAACTGACAGAATATTTTATGAAAAAATATCACGTATTCTTCCCTCGAAATTCACATCAATTAAATGATGATTTTTCTTAGACATTAATACGAAATGATATACAGTACTACTTGAATACTAGAATATTATTCTAAACTAAATGTTTACCTCTATGACCATTTGATTTTGTGTCACAATTCTGTAAATTGACACCACTCGTTGAGTTAGACGGCGCTAATGGTTTTTTCATTACTTCTACGCCCTTTTCTTGCATTTTGTATTATTTTTTTGGTTGAAAGAGTTAATACGACAATAATAACAACAACAATAATAATAATTTTTTGTGCAATAAATATGAATAATATTATTTAAAAAATCTCTAAATTATCACAGACATCAGCAGTGAATATATTCGGAAACTGAGCAAAATAAGGTAATCGACTAGAATTGAATGAATAAACAAGTTAATCGTGTGATATATAATATTTATATATAAATAAATTATTCAAAAAGTTGCACAAAAGCCACAAATAGTGGAGTCGGCGAACAAGTGCTAAAAGCATACAAAAAAATATCATACACAACAATGTTAAAGACACTAATTCACACTAACATCAAAAGAGCCGCATTAATAATTGAGGGCACAAGAGGGCCAATGATTTTTTCGTTCAACAATAACACCTCTGTATTACAAACTGCGGTAACATTATTCTTAAACGTGGCAATCGATGTGTTTTTATAATTTTTCACATTTAATTCAAACGCAAATATAAATAAAATTTGAAGAAAAAAAGTTGATGACAAAAAACTAAAAGATGCATATTTCAAAGTTTTTGAATAATAATCATAATAATAAAAAAATCTACAACACACAAGCAAAAGTTACGTTTTTTTAGTTTATACAACAATAAAAAAGTTTTTTCATCCGGTCATACGAAGTGAAAGTTAGCACAACCAAAATGCTCGTTTTGGTTGAGTATGAATTACAGATTTCACTACAACTTAACATTTCTCATTCTGAATCAGAAACTTCCGGCAAACTTTAAACAACTGTAAGGCCACTTTGACACGACCTTAGAGTAGCGAAGAGAGCGACTCATAGGGAATAGTCCACTATGTGAACGAATCTCCTCCCAAATTTGCAAGTATTATCATACGAGACTTGGGAGGAGAGTTAAGGGAGAGAGAAGTTACTGTAGATGCGAGTTAAAGAAGCGGCGAATGCGTTACATTGGGGAATATGATCGTTACGTCAGGGGAGAGAGACAATCGTTAAAAGTTATATGCCTTAGTATATGCACACATAACTAAATAAACTGAATAGACTTGACTCTTAAGAAGTAGTTTACAAGTTAATTGAGATCCATCACGGAATATTTTCTAAGAAAATAATGACAACGGCGTTACTCGAAAACCTCGCTCGCAGTGACAACAATCTTTTGCGATCATCAAAAATCTTACAATTAATACATGCGCTATTTCTACTTACATGCGCTGGAGTTATAACGCAAGTTAGCCGAGCCTTGGGTAAGAAGAGCATACGTCAAACTGTATGAAAAATTTGAGTTATTCGTATTAGAGTTCGTGAAATATCCAATTTGTTGCGGCTGTTGCTGCAGGTGTTGTTGATTATGTTGATGATGAAGTTGAAGCATAGAATTATTAGGTTCAGCGGTATTGATGTTACAATTTGTCACTAAAAGACACATGACTACACAAAAAAATGCTATTGTCTATGGGATTGAATCGAATTGTGTATCGAAACGTTAGCTATGACTTATGTAAAACTTATGAAACGTTTGTGATCAAAACTAGACATCATAAGTGACAATACAGTGTTCAATCAATTGGTTTAAGTGCGAGAGTCAACCAACTTAGCAAACATACATACACACTGTACATACATATGTATAATATAAGCATACATATTAGATATAATTAAAAACCATAAGGAATAGAGTCCTTGGCACAATAAGGACACAATAAGTCACATAAACGCAGCAAATGAGAGACACCAATAGCTAATAAATGTAAATAAGTAAAGCTGTTTGGTTGGCTGGTTGGCTAAAAGTTTTTTACTATACGGATCATTACTAGACTCCCATATATACATATATATATTAATAAAGCTAATAATTCTTACTCGCATGCCATAGCACAGTAATTTATTTTATGAACTTTATTTTATTATTTTCTGGTGGGAGAACAAGGTTAAAATATCGTTCATTAGACTGAATTAGCGAAAAAGCGAAATCTAGCGAAAAACTTTCATTTGCTCGTAACAATGTAATGGTATGCAAGAATTAGTCGCTAATCAATGTCATATAAGTTTTTGAAAACACTTTCGTTTTTTATGTGTCATAGAACATGACATTGACAGCGATAGTTTGGGCTACAAAAGTAAGCGCAATGTCGAAAGTTTTTATGCTGTACCTCATGTAAAGTAAAAAGCGATGCATCATTGATTTCGCCCTAATTTTCCGTTCACAATGCAGCGAACATAGCGTTCGGTTCTATCCAACAATGCGAGAAACGAAACAAACGAAAAACTCGAGACAATATTACTTTTTTCCAACAAAAAAAACTTACTAAGAATTTCATTGATAGTAAAGATGTAGTAAATAATAGTACGCGATCAATAAAATAACGAGAAAAAAAACAAAAATAATGAATAAAATATCAAACTTTTTTGTGAAGTATAGTTTTCGCTGCGTAAAAGTTATTACTAAAACACTTATTTGTAAAAAAAACAGTACAGTATTACTAGAAAATAAAGAAAAATTTACTGTATAACTAATTATTTAATTAAGAAAGAAAAAATATACTAAGTAAAAACTTTCCATATGCTAAATTGGAAAATTACGTTAATGAGTTTAAAAAAAACGTATTTCTTCATTTAAACCTTTGTTCCGTAAAGTGATACTATTATTACTGTGCACTTTGCATGTGCGCCCAGCAATAGCAGATGGCAGGCAATATTATGCGCTCACTTCATTGAGATGTGATTTTTACCGAATGTGAATCCACAAGTCCTTGACTTTATTGCTGATGTTTCTTTTAATTGAAATAAAAGAAGGACAACCAATAATCTAATTATTAACCGATAGAAATATGAACTCGAGGAGAGAGAGAGAGAGAGAGGGCATATTAAAAAATATCATTTAATGAATTAACTAATAGGTTCACGTAATAAATAACTATAAAATTAATTTTTATTTTTTTTGCTCGTTATGCCCGGCAGGCAAACAATCCCTTTTATTTGCTAAAAAATAGCGTCTGTGTTGATGGGTTACAAACAGCGCAATATTTTATATTTAAACTCATATTCGGCAGTTCCTTCAGCTTAATAAAACAAGAATGACACATTCATAGAAAGCTCACTTTTTCATAGATTAATGCATACTTATGTCACAAATATATTAAATTTTAAGCACATGATGGTATGATACAAACCCCCTTTATAAATATAAGAAATCAGTAAAATCCCTTCATTAATATAAAACTGCGAACATGCAAACATACGGAAGGACCGACATAGTCAAAACTTTTAAACTGAGCTAAAAAATTCTGATCAGCTCTTGCGCTCAAATTTATCTAATTAGTAGACACTATAGCAAAAAAAAAAGTTTCACAGCAACTCTTTCATTACCTTCAAAATAATTCAGTTTAATATAGATGTAAATGAAAATCATATGAGTGACGCATTTGATCGAACATTGATATAATGATAGCATAATATGCATGCAAAAAATTAATTATATTTAAGTGAAAAAAAAACTTTAATTAAACAAAGCAAATCTTTAGACCATAGAAAGCCGATTTCAAAATCCTATTTGGAAAAAATATAGACATCGCACAAAGCATATCTATTATGTGCAATATTCTAATAATAATTTATTTTTGAAAAAAACAAAAAAGTAAATTAGTTTTGATAAAGAAAGGTCATTATACAAACAAAATGTACTTAAAAATTAAATATAAATAAAAAATGCATTAAAATTTTTAATTTTTCGAGAGAGAGAGAGAGAGAGAGAGAGAGAGAGAGAGAGAGAGAGAGAGATTTAAAGTTTTATTATCATAATTGAGTCTAACGTTTGAACGTTTGCATACAAATAAAATACTATTATCCGTTTTATGTTTTATTACAACAAGTAATGATTTGCAGGGAAATCAAAGCGATCTAAAGTGTCATAAACTTATCTTATTAAAGTTTTGGTATAGCGATAGGCAAGCTTTGTGCTAAAGTTTTAAAGAATAAAAGTTTTCCAATGCTATGTTCAAATATCTATTTACTTTTGAAAAGTTTGTCAGATGAAAGCGATGAGTGAAAACCATTAAATTTTGATCAAAAGGAGTGTCCAGTGCCAACAAAGTGATGTTTATAGAGATAGAGTATTTGCCAGCCAGTATTCACCGACTCGTGAGCGAAACAACAAAAGCACAACTATTCACTTTCACTGATGCACAACAAATACAAGTCTCTTATACACTACTGTTGTTCAATTATAATGGCTTATTCATACAATAAAGCTCTTATTTTAGAAGGGTGTGGAATCCCTATTTAAATAAGTCGCGAGAGCATCATTTACTTTTTTCATCTACACTTCTCAAAAAAATCATTCTTTACATCACATTGTTAGAGCTTTTGATTTAGTAGTAGTAGTATTAGTAGTAGTGGTAGTTGTTAAAGGAAAACCATAGTAAACCACATAACACATATATATATAAACCACACTCTTATGCGTTTAGAAGTAATTGACAAAACTAGCAAATGAAGATCGCCTTTTAAAAGTATAAAAATTCAATACTTAATGGTTGAGCCCATTACTAATTTTTACTGCTAATATTGTTATAGTTTTAGAACAGTGAAAACTGGCTCTCTTATCAGTATTAACACATTGCAAGTCTCTCTGTTCCTGAGGAAGGAAATAGTGTTTACGAGCGATGATGACAGCAATCCCGAAACTACATCTAGCATTTAATATGAAATCAGACATTAACATAATTATACGAAGCATTAAAAGTTTGTGTGTGCATATAGAGATTGCCATACACTGTATAGCCATAAATAGCATAGAAAATGCATCACTAAATTAGTACACTATTTATCATTTATCAGTGATTAACTGCGTTCACCACAGCCCGTAGTTAATCAACAATCACTCGCGAAATTATGCGAAATTTATTTATCTTTAATTAGAAATATGGTCATTTGTATCAATAATGAGGAAAGTTTACAAGTTAATTGAGTTTTCGAGAAAAAAAACTTAAATAACATCGTAATTAAAATTCATTGTTTTGCACAAAAAAATTGTGTTTTCTCAAACATACAGAATATGTTAGTAATATATGTTTGAGAGGTATATGTAAACAGATATCCGCGATTATCATACGCTAAAAAAACAAGAATTTTAAATCAACAACTTATTTAAATATCACTCAAATACATCTCATTTTAAGGATATTTTTAAAAATACATTTCAATGATTAATATCAATAAATTTCAATTCATAATAACCGTTTAAATGGTTATTCATGCGTAATGTGTTTGCAAACGTTAATTATTGAGTTTGTTAGTACCATTAAAGTAAAATATTGTTATAGAAAAAATATAATAATAATAAAAACATTATAATATCTCATTTTGATTCGATGCCTAAAACTATAAAAGAGCTAATTACGCCTATAATTAAAACAGCATGAAAGCGCATCATTGAGTAATATTTGGTTTTGGGTAACACTTAAATTCATCAGTTAGTGCTCTTTGTCAAAAAAAGCGTTTAGATTTTTATAAATAATTTTTAAATACAAAGTTCATTAGCATTACCGTAGACTGCGACTTAATGAGCATAATAACGATGATTTTAAAAAATGGAGAGAGAGTGTGAGAGAGATGGATAAAAATCGCAAAATGCATAGTAATGAATCAAACTGTGGCACGTCTGGGAAACTGTTGCAGCGAAGAAGAAAAAAATTGAAATCACAAATAGAAAAAAAATGTGAATGATTTTTTTCGCGAAAGTAAAATTATCAGCCAAAATGAACTATTAATAATAACTCTTCAAACTATTCCTCGAGGGCTAATTCTTTCAAGGCTATGGGAAAATTTAAGCAATCGTATTGCATAACTTATAATCAAGCATAATATTTTATTCGTTTGGGTGACACAAAATCGAAAGTCTCACACATTATTATTATTACGAATTGCTATTAGATTGCGCATCTATAATTGGAAATTATTGAAATATATAAATTTAATATTACCCCTAATTATATAGTAAATATTTTTTTTCGGCCAAAGAGGAGCAACGATAGAGAAAATTTTCTTTTGACAAAAAAATATTGAGTGAAAAGATTAGTAAAAGTAAAAACAAAATTTCTTTTTCAAGATATTGTTATCATAATTTTGCAATTGTAAAAAAACTCAAAAGCTTATTCGACAAAAACAAATCATTAACTTCTAGCGGAGGGAAAGGTTATCGTTAGAAAAAAGTTACTGAACGCGTTTATCGGTTAGTTTCTGAAACAGTGTATGAATAAAAATAAAAATAAAGAGAGGGATATTTAAACTAAAGAAAAGGCCAACACTAGTGGCAGTGTAAATGAAGAAAAAAAATATAAGTGCATCAAACAACAGTTTTTGTAACACAGCGAATCAAGAATACTAAGCGCACAAAAAAACGAGAAGAGAAAGAGAGAGAGACTGAAACTGATAGGCAATAATAAATAACTACTGAAATACGTATAAGTTTTTTTAGTGGCTGAGAGAGTGAATTCTTTCTTGCAAACGGAATGAAATCGGCTGACTCAGCGATCTCAATGCTAATGTCTCACATTCGCTTCTTGCCCTTCACTCTAGTCTTCATTCCGTTTTTAAGATTCCCTTTTGCCGAAACGTCTGTCATAACACTAATTTTGCCAGAAACACAATTTTTTGCAAATCTAAATATTATGTTTCACATAGCACTTTGGATGAGTAGAAAAAATTTTATAACTAGTTATATAATATGTAGAAAAAATTCGTTATAGTAATCAAAAAATATATATATTAAATGGTATCAGAAATGAATGTAATATTTAAAGACGACTGACACAAATCATAGATTTTTACCCATACTATCAGTACTAAGAATGAAATTTATTACTATTTTATCTAATCTAACCAATAAAATGTTTTTTTAAAAACGCTATCAAAGTTTAATAATATACCAATTAATAATGATGTTTTTAAAAAGCATTAAAGTTATAATGTTAAAATAAATTTTATATATTTTATAACAACCATTAGATACAGTAGGTGTAGTGTTTTTGGCATATAGAATCGAAACGAAATTGAATTTTCTATTGGTTACTGTAGAATCTATTTTCAATTAATGCTAATTAAAAAAACTAATTATACTCGAAGTAATTTGGGGGAAAATTAGCAAACAAAATCTTAAATATTTATATAATTAATGTTAATTTACTTGGCAATAGAATTTAATTCTGGTATTTAAACCATGGGATTTGTCCTGTAGATTTTGATAAAATTTCATAATTAGTTTTAAATATATCGTTTCTGTTATAATTTTTAATACATAGTTTTGTTATCATAATCAAAATTAATAAAACCACCGATAAAATACCAAAAAATGATTTTGTTAAGGTAAGTAAAAGTGTATTTTACTTTTAATAGCTCTACTGCTCAATAATTCAAACACAAAAAAATGCACATAGTCTTTATTGTTGAGTTTTGAATATAAAATTCTAATACAGAAAAATAATCTAATTTTATCCATAAGTTATTTCGACTGATAGCGTGATTTTATATCACAAGTCTGCGCAAGTAATCTATGATTGTAATTGTCATGGTTTCGAAGTCAAAGTAATGCTTAACATCAAAATTCGTTTGATTTTTTTTTTCATTTCTAATTATAGACGAAAACATCGAACACACATTTTGTTTATAAAAAAGGTTAAATTTTTGAACCCAGCCTTGAAAACGCACAAAATCCAATGTTTTCTGGCAAAATAAAAAGGATTCGAATGGGAAAAAAATTTTAACAAATAAATTCTAAAACGAAAAGGTTACCATCACCATCAAAGAAACGCTAAAAGAAATAAATAATTACAGCAACAGCTGTGCCAACTTTCACTACAATGTCTATACATCAGCCTCGGGGAATCAAAACGAAAATAGTGAAAGTTTCGATGCACTGTCTGTCTGTATTGCCGGGGAATTAGCTTAAATAAAGTGACAACTAAAGCTTTATTACGAAGTAACGCACAACAGTGCGTTAATCACTAGATTTTAAGAAAACGCTAGTCATTATTCATTTGACCAATTGTTTGTTCACTGTGGCAACCATTTCTATACACTGTATATAACACGATGAACAACGTTTGTTGTTGAACTTTTCTTTTTTTGTCTCTTACTTAATACACTAGAATCGGGCGATCGTCGCATTCCCCCACATAAACATATAGCCATAAAGCGAACATAAATTTGTGGAAAATTTACGGTTCGGTTTATGGATATAAGTTCATTCGTTCATTGTTTATTACGGAGAAAAAAATTACGAAAAAAATTGTCACCACAGAACTAAAATCATTATAGATAGATAATCATAAATATTAGGAGTTCTGTGGAAAAAAGTATACGCAAAATTAATAAATAATGTTTTCGCGTTAAAAAAAAGCTTTGCGAGTCAGCGTTGCGCTAAAATAATATTATAGATAGAAAAAAAACTAAACTAGATTATGAATAATAAGGAAATTTATCTTATTTATTATTACTACAAATTACAAAGTTTATTCGCGATATTATTAAATTAGCGATTCAATTATTTTATTTATTACTAGCTTATAACTGGCACTCGAACGTAATATATTTGGAGAGTCAATAATTATTTTAACACTCCTACACACACTCTAAACACCGAACAAAAATAAAACTAATAAAAACTAATGGAAAAAACGTAATGCACAATCACAATATTTAATTAATCATTGATTACGTATAATAATACTATTTCTTTATTATTCACAAAACAAAAAAACTAAAGTAAAGCATATATATATATATATATTTAAAGTAGTTTAAAGGCGACTATACGTACTGAGAAAAGTGTATTGTTTGACCGAACTCTCATCACAATTGTTATTATTAATTTCGTTGCCACTATTGTTGGTGTTGTTGTTGCGCTGATCGGAAAGTTGTTGCTGGAGATCGTCGAACGCTTCTTGACTGTATATGCTTTGGCTTAACTTCTTCCACATTATCTGTTCTTTGATTGAATTTAATTTACTTTTCGCCCTCATCTCAATCAAAGGGAAAACAGAGTACAAAACTTTTTTACTATTGGACGACATATTAATAATTTTATTTAATCAAATTTCGTAAATTAGTAGCAAAGTTTTCGCGTCCTAAAAAACAATTTTTTTCGAAGTTACAATAGTTTTCTTTCGTGTGCACAAAAATAGTTTCGATGTATATATATATTAAACACACAGTATATCATATATACAGTACATTATATATATATTTTTTTATCAAAAACAACACATTGAAAGGCACATGAAAATAATAGATAAGGCGAACTAATACGTTATAAATGACGTCTAATTCATCTGATTCTCAATTTAATCGTATCATTCACCATAAGATCATTGGATTAATAAATTCAATAAATTAAATTTATTTTAAAAAACGGTTTGATTGTATTTACAAAAATAAATTATTTATACATATTTCTATGGCAACACTCTCTGGTAATTCATTTTCTAAAATACACTTTACTATGCCATTCACAACTACGAGATTCACTACTATTTTCTTATGTTTACCTTATAGACCCACCCTTATTCTGTTAGTGTTACGGCCATCTGTAAGATGCGATTACTATCATCAGAGGGCGGATATATGGTTGAATCAAATCATCAAAATTTGGTGGTTATTTAGTTACTATTGAAGTTTTTTTTCTGTTTGAATTATTGAATTATTAATATTAATAGCTATTATCTCTGTTGACAAATAAAAATTCTAATTTAATTGATTAAATGAGTACAAACATCTATTATTAAAAATTGCTAATTATAGGTTTGCACCAAAATATCGTTAAATAAGGGATGATGATTTTATAAAAATTAATTTCATTTATTTTTGAGTATATGAATTAATTTTTTTATTGTTTAAAAATATTTTCTGTAGATATAAGAGTTAGAAATTACATAAATTGATTAGTAGTTACACTATTTTTAATAAAATTTTTGAAAAAATCAAATTTTATTTAATATATGCTTAGAATATCATTTTTAGCTTAACTTTATTCTTCTCTAATTATTTTTAATCAGATGAGTTTCATCTGTGAAAACATAAACCATTACGGCATAAAAATTATGTAATTATTTTAATGTAATATTTCCTATCTAAACATAACTTTCTATATTATTCTTATTATGCCTAGCAATATTTAATTACCGTAATGCTAAAACTTGGTAATATCTTATCTCGATTATATTCTTTTATTAGTTTGATATGACTTTACCACCTACTATTTCACTAGTTTAAGCATATGTTCCCGGAATTGCACACAAAAACTTTCTGTATTTAAATTTTAATAGTTTCACATTTGTACTATTGAATAAAAAATTTGATGTAAGTTAATTTGAAAATTATGCCTATTGTTGGTGCACTTGATTCAGTTCTATTTATTGCGATATTTTGTTTAACTGGAGGAATAATTTTAATATTTTTAATTGGCGGATCTTATTGCTTATACCGTAACTGTCGCGGTAAATCACCAAAATTGCCAGTACGTCAAGAAGTGTCTAATTGTGAAATTGATAGAAACTTAAGGATGTCTCTTTCTGTATCATCCGCACCACCGCCACCGCCACCTCCACCACCTCCGCCACCATTTCCACAGCCAACTACTCAACAATATTTTATGTGCAAAAAGACATTTTCATTCGCTTATGATGGGACAGATGCTTAGCGCTCTCTATTGAGCGTTATAAGCGTCCAGCTATGTGTAAACCTCAAAGCAACTCTGAACTTTTAGTTTCGATGAGTTTTGTTTATTTAATTTAATTTTTTAAATTTACGATTTGTTCAATATTTATTTATAAATTTCTATGCTATTAAAAGTATTAAACAATAAAAATACGATTATTGTTTCAAGTACACACTAAAATAATTAATTAATGTTTAATACTTTTTGCAATTAAAATCCCATAAATATCAATTGTAATAAAAAACATTCCTTAATTGGAACTAAAAAACATTAATTGCAGTTTTTTTGGAAACTAATAAAAAATATTGCGTGTGCAATATGCTGAAGCATGACATAATTTGCATTTATGATTATGCGCTTTTCGAGGCAAACAGCATTTCGAGGGGTTGAGAGCAGGCAAACGCAAAACTGCGTTCATTTTTTACTCTTAAAACTTATCTATCATTCATTTATGATAATGAGTAGACGACCAGCTTATTGATAGGGTGTGGCGTTTTATTATTATTATTATTATTATTATGTTTTAAATTTTTATACGGCTATTGTCAATAGTATTTTTATTTAACTGCTCAAATTGATGACTAACATTCTCGTTTTCGCATTTCTATAACAATTAGTTCAGCCAGCATTCCGATGCATCATTTTTTATTGTAGAAAATGAGCGTTCAGTGTACATCGCATAATATTTTTTTGTCTAATAGCAGTTTCATAAACTTTAGTGAGAGTTTTTCCATTATTGTCATAAGCGAGAGTCATTTTTTACTTTCGGATAATTTTTTTCTTCAAGAATACAGATGTAGTTTGTTAGAAAATCGTAAAATTTATTTCTGGAAAAAAAAACATTTTTTTTTTCGTTGTCAACTGATTCATGCATGAGTTCAATTAACGTACTCTGCACTGTAATTATTCAATAGTTTTACCATAAACCACAAAAGTCAAACTAAACAATGAATTTTTTTATTTCAGGGAACAAATCAATTATCGTTTGGGCCATGACCTCAATAAATTTATTATAGACTCTTAAACAAAATATATAATATTACAAGAAAAACTTTATTGATCGAGTCTTTAATTAAGAGGTTTAGTTTTTAATTAAAACTTTTGCTAATTAGACACTCAAATCTTTAAAACATTTGAAAATATTTTGTTAAAAGAATAATAATTTTTAAAA
>JAQIXJ010000468.1:0-33788 GCA_034700185.1 Phthiracarus laevigatus
TCTCTCTCTATCTCTCTCTCTCTCTCTCTCTCTCTCTCTCTCTCTCTCTCTTCTCTTCTCTTCTGAAAATGACTTTTCCCCTCTTTTACTAATATTACTTTTTTCCTCATTCTTACTCTATTATTGTATTTATTATACCAATTTTTGTTTATGTATCAAAAAATCTATTTATATCCATTGTTGTGCCTAAATAAGTGATATAGCGTTACACTGTTATTTAGTTATTGAGATTTCTGGCCTCAACAAAGAAATATAAAAACCCGTTAAGCGTAATGTTATATTTGAGAAAAATCATAATACTTTAGCGGCTTTTAGTAACAAATGTTTAAAGGATATCGCAGTACGAAACATCTCTCAACTGATGCATACAATCAGTTATGTCATAACGCTGATCAATGTATAAATAGAGTGAAAAAAATCCTTATAAGAAAGAGTGCCGTTATTCTCTCTCACTTTCGAACACTCATTTTTTTCTTCTTTTCTTTTGCAAAATAAAATTAATGCTTTTCGGTTATAGTTTTGATGGCATTTTAATAAAACCGCATTTCAAAAACCGTGACAGTAGTTTTGCGCGAAGAATTAAGCAGTACGCGTACGTTGTAGTTGTATATAACTCAAAACACTAATCGTTAGTCATACTCGTCTTCTATCCAATTATTTGTCTTAAACGGGTATTATTATTATAAGATCAATGGGGGAAATATTTGCATAAATTTCAATATAATGATTGCGCTCTCATTTTTCACAGTTAATTTGTTATTGCGTTTCGTGAAAACGCGTGAAATTGATGCGTCCATTGAACAAAATTAACGAATTTAATAACTTATGAAAATTACTTGCATATATGGCATTCTTCGTAGCATTTTTTTATCGGATATTTTTCATATAAATTATTTACAATTACGTTTCTGTTTGAATGCAAAACTGAATGATTACGTTTCGTGAAAGCAATTTTCTGCATTCGTTAAAATCAATTTTTCTGCTGTCAATTATAATTTAATGATGTTCAGCTACTTTTTGCATCAGTGTGTGTTTGTTTCGTTTCAAATCGATAGCGTGTTCCCAAAACGCGTTATTACGAAGAAGAAACACAGGAAAAATTGTAAAAGCGTAAGATATGTCTCATAATAATCTCCGCCGCATTTTTTTTTCTCTTTTACTAACGTTGGCAAATGATTGCATTTGGGAGTCTAAATCCCGACGGCTGATTCTTTTTCCAGTTCTTTTTAAGCGTTCGTGATATATCCCTACTGTATTGCCATCTTATCCACCCCTTAATCGCTTTTTGATTGGCTTCTCCCTCTGCGAAAAACAGAATTCCGTATATTTGCGTTTACATTTGCAGGTATTCAACTGCTAACAACTATTACCTCCCATTTGCCTGATTCCGCCAGTGCTTAACCGTTATCATCAATTTACTTAATCATTATTTATTTATTATGATTTAATTATTGAGATACTAAGAGTATGAAAGTTTTTGTAAATATCGTAAATTATATTTTCTCGTAAATTTACATTTCTATTGATTTTAATACACTGCGAACCGTATAATTACAACCATAAAAGATTTCGATGCTAAGCTCGATAAGGAGTAATCGTTTATGTTATGCCAAACAAGATATTCAGGAAAATCTTTGTTTAATATCATCTCTACTATAAATTTCTCTCTATCTCTCTCTATCACTCTCCAAACAAAATCCCTGACTGGATCAGTGGCGCTGAAATTGCAGCGTATGCTGTGTTTACCAATGCGAACGCACAGTTTTTCAATAGCGTGAAACTTAAGTCGTGCTAAAGATACTCTTCACGCTACAGTTTGCTTTCCTCCTTCTCGTGTGTGTGTATGTGTTTGGGTATTGAACATATTTTTTTCTCTGTGTGTGCAGATAATTGCAAACTCGCTCTCGATTTTTCTGTTTTCCACTAACGAAAGTTGAGACAAGCATAAGAAAATTGGATGACCACAATCGTCTTTGCTTCCTATTACTGTTACCGTTACCATTAGTAAAAACTTTGTTATAAATGTAAGCGCAAAACAAACTTTACGCTAAATCTGGTCATTACTCCGTTTCAATAAAGAAAATACGATATTTTTTTGTAATTTTATCGATGCAGTACTACAGCATACTTACTGTTTAGTCTTTATATTATTTTTCTTACAGTGATGAGTAAGATTATACGAATTTTTTTTAATATCGCTAATATTTGTAAAAGTTTCGCTTTACTTTTATTAATTTCTTTTTTCTCGGAGTTTACACAAGCTTAACGTTGTTTAGCGAGAGATAAAAAATTTATTATATAAATAGTGTTTCACTTCAGTCTATTTTATAATAGTAATGCTAAGGAAAAATCAATATCAGAAATGTTTGACTATTCATTTATTTTTCATATTGTACTTTCCTTTTCTTCTTTGAATATTCATTGACAGAATATGTACATTTTTATTTCTATACCGAAGCTCAATAAATATTAGATTTGCTTAAATGCTATTTTTCGATGAAATAAAATATTTCTTTTTTTTTGCTGTTAAGTAAACTCTATATTCAATGAATAGTTATATTCTGTACAATGAATTCCATTAATTAACTTTTTACTTACGCTTATTTCGTAAAACTTTTTCCAAAAGAGAAAACTCGATTCATTGATCATATTTCAGGATACAATTCTCCATCTGTTGGCGGATAAATAATTTTCTTTTAGCATCTCGTACTGTTTATTTATTGATCCGCAGCGCAGACTGACACATACTCAGTGCTGTTGAATATATACTGAACAGTCAGACGCCATACAAATTTTTTTGTGTGCGTCCGTGCTTAATGACCAGACACTTATCACTGTCAAACCCCAAAGTTAGTTTGGCTCCGATTTCATTCACTGATAGCATTCAACCCAAACTCCCTGCTCGAAAATAAACTCTATTCAAAAATAGTTGTACATAGCTCTCAAGGCCAGTTTAACTGCCCGCGACCAATGGTGATAAAGCATAATTCAAATAAAAAAAAGTAGTTTAGGCGCCTTTATTAATATAAAGAAAATTTCATTGTATAAGTAAATGTACGAATTGGCCACTTTTTGCCTAATAGATTACTGCGCATACGAGAACCCCTCGAAGCAAAAGTGAATTATGTTACATCGCCGTATCTCACAAGTTGATGATTGTTTACAAAGTGACTGTTTTTATATTTTTAAAGAGAATCGTGTTCTGCATGTTTTATTTTTTCCGTATCGTACTTGAATGTCAATTTGTTTGTTTGAAATATGCTTGCGGTTGCAGGTGGTCTCGTATTTTTGAGGGATCGCTCGCCTTTTCGATCGCAATTTTCTGCAAATTTTCTGATTTTTTAGCCGCATATAGTTTTGCGTCAGTTTTTGCTATGATTAATGGTTAGAAAAAAGAAATGTTTAATAATCATAAGCATTAGGTTTTAAAAAACCAACAAAAAATGTTTGAAGAAAAATAAATAAATCACATAATGAGTGCATACTGTTTATACTTTATTTCGCTGAATAAATTAAAAATAGTTCGTAGAAAAACCAAACGTTAATTAAGCAAAAGATTAATTAAAAATATTCATTGAATGCTTTGATTAATATTTAACTGGTTAAGCTCTTGACAGACAGATTAGTGCCATAATAGTTGTACTTTTTTATGGATATTTTTTCGATTAAGAAAGTGTTTAATTAATGCTTTTCAAGCCAAAATTAAGTGATATATTATAATGAGAGATAGATAGTGCAATGACAAGAAAACCATGTATTCTGTCCCCAACTGAGTGTTCAGCTATTTATTTTTATGTAACAAAAATGTGTTACACGAAATGTGTGTGCTCTGAATGCTTCATTCAGTAGTGGATATGCACTAACGGTATGAGTTTTTGAGATGATAGCTATTTCGTCCACATAACAACATTAGATGATATGTTTGCAATATGTGTGTTCAATTTCTTATAATTCTATATTCTTAGAAATGTCTCGCAACCAGACACAAATGCACTTCAATATTTGTATTACTCTTGAGATAGTTGAGAGAGAGGTGGGGGAGAGTCGAAATGAAATGACATAATGTAAGACCAAAAATCTAAACAGATTTACCAAAACAGTCGTACATTGTGTGGCTATCAAATATGATACTAGACTTGATCGATATTTCAGCAATACTTTTATAATTCAATAAATAATCTAAATCCCAACTTATATTTCCTATCATGATGTGTTATTTGTTATTTTTAAAAAACTAAAAGTTGTCTAAATTCAATCAAAAGGGATTTTCAATACTAAATGGGTGTCATATTAATAACTCTTTTCGGGTATCGGGTTATTATAATTTCCAATAACTCTCCCTATAATATCGAGAGCCTCGGTTAGCGTAATTAATATTGAGATTTTATGCCCGGAACCTGATGCAGTTTTAACCCTGTATGTAAGACCCCGACACTTTAGCACAATACTATTATTTATCAAAAAAAAATATCAGAAGATAAATACTGTACTGAAATAGTTTATTTATTAAAATGTGATGCAAATCCATACAGGATTTGATTAGAGTATTTTTAAATAACTATTTATAAGCCAGATTAAATGTGTACATATTCGATTTAAATTCACTGTACAAAAACGTACGAATCCAGATGCTTTTTACCATTGAATACTGTACTTTTAGAGTAATAGCTGACTTTCATTGTGAAACATTTGTGGCATACTATACTGCGTAATGGAGATGGGGGCACAAATTTAGGCATAAACAATCCACTTTACAGCGCATATTTCAATAATCAATTCGCATCACACCCATAAAAACTTTGAATTGTTTAAAATGTGCCAAATTTTCACTTCGCATATCGAATGCGATCCATTTTTAAAATTGCTATCAGCGCTGCTTAAATGTTTATCTACCGCCGAACCCATCTCTATTTTTCTCTCGTATGCGCAGACCCGTTCAATGAAACGTTCGCAGCTGTCTATTGCTGGGATGTGTTCGCTGAATGTTACCATCACAGGGAAAAGAATGGTGAAAAACATAACATACATAACATAAAAGGTTGTAAACTTTCCCATTTGCCATCACATAAATGGCGTTATATATCAGCATGTATTCAGTATTAATATTCCGATGCATTACTATTGTAATACTGTGTCCATTAGTATTTACCACGAGTGCCGTTAATGATACTGATATCGCTTTTGTTGTGGAAGCGAAGGATATATTCGGTGATGTGTACGACGAGCAAGCATCGCATCATCTCATGAACATAAGGTTTGCCTTAAAGCTCGCTGTTTTTCTGTGCATTGATTTTGGGTAATGGATATGTCTTATAACGGATAGTGCTTATACCAAACACTATTCCCGATTGATAACTGTTTGGTAGCTTTAAGTGCTTCAACTCGTCCAGACTGTTATGCGCGTTAATATTAATTAGCGTTCTCTATGTTTCCAATTCATAGAATCCTAGCGCTGCTGTGTTTTAGTTTAACATTTTATTTAGCGCTTCATCTCATAAACCACAAGTTTCGAGTCTGGGTTCTTTGATTCTTTTTGAACCTTTAGAAATTTTAGTTCTTAAAAAAGTGATTGTTTACTCGCATACCACTGTGTATGTGTGCAAACGCAGCTGAACGCTCGCAATTCATACTACAGTATGTTATGAGTCAAAACTAGACTATGTTTAGAAAAACTGATGTTTTAGAACTACTAGTTTTATTTTACAATGTTCGAAATTCACGAAATAACCGAAGTTTTGAGACTAAATTTTCGTTTTTAAATATTTATCAAGGCGTAAATAATCTATAAATTTATTCTAGCCGTCTGTGCGGTATAATGAATATTTATTTTTCGCGAATTATTCGGCAAAATCTCTTTTATGTAAGCATTTTCAAGTTTACTACACCGTATTTCTTAAATGTTTATTTGAGCAAAACCTTAATCGGTTTTTTCAACTATACAATAATTTGATGCATTATACAATCTGTAGTATTAGACACACAGGAAAATTGTTTTGAGAATAAACGGGTGTGTTATATAACGACTCAATCTGTGTATTTCGATCGGTTTTAATTTAACAGGTATTAACAGATAAATCTTGTACTCGACAAAATATATAGTAACGGATTTTTCGTGATAATTTTTTTTTGCTTTTATCATAATTGCAAACAAATTTGCGTAATGAAGTTATTAATTAAACTCGTATTAATTATTAGTTTAGTTGTTATTCTAATTTAAGGGACTTTTCCAACCTAAACCTGTTCATCGCTGACATAAGCAATATTTAATAATTTATGGCAAGAGAATAGCGAAACAAATTATTTAGATTCGGTGAATGCAAACTTATTTTGCGAAACCAGTTGAGATGTCATGTATTGTAAAATAACATTGTATTTGGTTTTCTGTAAAAAACATGCGTTTAAATAATTGTTCTTTTGACAAATGATATCTGAAGCTGACGTTTACTTCTCTATTCTAAACGATTAAACTAGTTTTGACAAACGTTGAAATTTAAATTTTAACGTGAAATATAAATGGATTATTTAAAAAACTATTTTTTCGATAGTTTGTACATTCGTAGCGTTAGAACCATATATTGTAAATGTTATTAAAAAACAATTTTAGCACAATTTGTTTAAAACTCAGCGCATTTTAAAAAGACTTTTGAATAATCAAATTGCTTGACCGTAAAAAATAGCGAAATTATAATTTAATTTTTACAATCCTTTTTCCAAACTTATTGAAATATAAAACGAATAAATTATTCCAATGTATTTAACAGTCTTCCGAGTATAAGCGATGATCGACCAGTTGAAACGGGCGAAGGGTTTTGTCAAGTGTATCGCGGCGTCACGTGTTCCCAATTCATCCAAAATCGCACGATCTTTGTACGCTCGATGACCAGTCAGGGATATATGGAAGAGAAATTAGCGGCAGCTTTCACTGTGATCGCCACATCGCACGACGTCTCGCTTCAGTGCCACAAATACGCCATCTCTTCGTTATGCTTCTTCGCATTTCCATTATGCGACGATAACATACTCGAACCCACCGCTAAACAGGTATGACAAACAGCTGTTATATTCGATAAATGTTCCGAAAAACATTTTTTCTCAAAGGTTTGCCGCGATGAGTGCGAAGTATTGGAGAGTAATATATGCCGAATGGAGTACACGATTGCCAAAAAGCATCCACTTATAGGTCAGGCGCATATTTTGCCCACTTGTGAAGAGCTTCCTCCGATCGGATCGAAAGAGAGCGAGAATTGCGTTCGACTGGGAATTCCTAATACCGTTCAAGTATCGCATGGTATGCCCATTTCAATAGCGCAAGCGATCAAAGCAAATTTTTTTTCTTCGTTTTTTATGTTGTGTTGCAAATTACCCAACTATTTTCCAGTACATTACGGTTTTCTGCTATGCTGTATACTTTTTATTCCGCATATTTATTAACAAATGTTTCTTTTCTTCTTTTCGTTTGTTATTTGTTGTGTCGATAGAAAATTGAATTTATTTTTATCCGTTTTCTCGCCCATAATTTATTTATGCTTCGCAAACTCATCTTATGAATAAGTCATTAGTTTTTGTTATTGTGTACACATAAAACTATCTCTATATTTAAATAGCAATTCACTTTTTTCTTTTTAATCAAATTGTTTGCTTTCCTGCACTGTAGAGCATACATGCTATAACGGTATCGGCGATGACTATAGAGGCACAGCCACGCGAACAGTGTCCGGACTCGAGTGCGGTTACTGGAGTCACCAGATATTTCTACGTACCGCGGATTACCCTGAATTGACAGGCGGTCACAATTACTGCCGCAATCCGGGCAGTATGGAGTCTCAGCCGTGGTGTTTCGTCCACCACTCAGAAGTCAGAAAGGAGTACTGCGATGTTCCCAAATGCTGTGAGTATTGATTATTGATTTACGGCTAAATATCTTCCAACTCAATAGAAACTGTGCAGTAATGATGGAGCTTTTGTATTATTTTTCTTTTGTGCCCCAATTTCATGACACTTTGTTGCGCGTGAATGGTGTCTCGCAAAAAGCTTATTGAAGCGCAAATTCCTGACAAATAGTCAATGTATTACTTCTTTTACGCTTCTTTTGTTCGTAACTTCTATTTGTCTTTACAGTCGATCAATATTTTTGGTGGTATATATTGGCTCCGAGTGTCGGTGCCATCATATTATTTTTGCTGTTCCTATGCGTATGTTGCGTTCGCCGCAGAAATCGCAACAAACCGTCGACACCGTTATCGATGAACGGTCTTAAATCGCAGCGAACGCAAGCCAGTCCCTCATTGAGCACAAGCAGTTCGAGACGAAGTCGGGGACAAAATAATATGGAAATGAATGCGTTACTTCCGCACAACAACCGGCAACAATCAAGACTCACAGAGTTTCCCATGTCTTCGATCCGTTTCGTTCAAGAATTAGGCGAAGGAGCGTTTGGTAAAGGTATGCGTGTTATATATCATTTATTCTAAATCAAAAAAATACTTTTGATTATTTTTTTAATCCAATTTTCTAAAATATATACCTTATTTATTATTTACTGGTATAGTATACAGAGGCGAGTTAATTATGCCTCAGGGAGTTATTATACCGATCGCTATTAAGACGCTTAAGGAGAATGCGAATGTGAAAACGCAGAAAGATTTTCGTCGCGAAGCGGAACTAATGAGCGATTTGCAGCATCCAAATATCGTGTGCCTGTTAGGCGTTTGCATTCGCGAAGAGCCAATGTCGATGCTGTTCGAGTACATGTCAAAAGGTGATCTTCACGAGTACCTACTCTGCCATTCAACGCGCGCTGAAACGTCAAACTTTAATGATGATGGATCGTCGCACGTATTAGAAACATCCGATTTTCTCCATATCTCTACGCAAATATCTGCTGGTATGGAATATCTCGCGGGCCATCATTACGTTCACCGCGACTTAGCGGCGAGAAATTGTCTCGTAGGAGAGCATCTCACCGTAAAAATCGCTGACTTTGGTCTTTCGAGAGACATATATTCTAGTGATTATTATAGGGTTCAGTCGAAATCACTTCTCCCGGTCAGGTATACATTACTCGAAACAAAAACTATTTGTTTTATTATGTTTAATAAAATTTAATTTAAATTATATTTAAATTTATAGATGGATGCCTCCGGAGAGTTGTCTTTATGGGAAGGTATTTATTTCTACATTTAAAAGTGCTTTTGTGTTTTTTAAATTATTCCTTAACGTATGGTTTTATTGTTTGCCAAAAAATAATGTTAGTTTACAACCGAAAGCGACGTTTGGTCATTCGGTGTTGTACTTTGGGAAATATTTAGCTACGGTTTACAGCCATACTACGGTTACACTAATCAAGAGGTGATCGATATGATACGATCGCGTCAACTACTGTCGTGTCCTGACGACTGTCCACCACATATTTACTCTTTAATGATCGAATGCTGGCACGAAATACCAAACCGTCGTCCATCGTTTCACGAGCTTCACACGAGACTGCGTTCGTGGCAAGCAGTTCATCTGCGAAACATGACAATGCACTCCACTAATAGCAGTCATAATAGCGGAAATAGCGGTCAGTCGCAGACTCATCTTACTTCTGGTTTACACGTTAATCTAAACAGTCGCACAAACCCAACGCAATCTAGTAATTTTCACGCATACCATCCATTATCGACACCTGTTCCCATACCGACGCCACCCCTCAACCACACAGCTAATAATATTAATAACAATAATAATAATAACTTAACGCATCAACACCAACATCAGCACCAGTTTCATCATTACAGTAATAACTGTGGCGTTACAGCGACGCCCGTATCAATGAGGAACGGGTTCACTTCTTACGGCGTTAATGCCGGTAATAATAGTTCCCATGTGAACACGTTATTTCATTATAGCGATCAAAACAATGCGCATCACAACTCTTCGAGTTCGTCGAGTCGGCCAAATACTCCTAATAATAGAAAAATACCGATCGGCGGTAATGGTAATGTTATACATTCCTGAGACAGTCATCAGCATAATTGTAATTAAATAGTTGAAACAGATAAAGATTTATATATAGAGCATCTATTTAAAAAATTATGTACAGCGCAGTTCATGGTAATTGAGTTTAGTATTTTAAGTATTCGAACACTATTATTAAATTCAGCGTTGATAAGCAATTGGTTGTTTTGCTTTATGTGCGTAACCTAATTAAAATAACCATTAACTGGTCATTTTAATATAATTTAGAGATTTGCTTGAACATGTAAAATATGTGAAAATGAAAGTTTGGATTGTTTGAAACAAGTTTATTTTCATCACATTTCTATAGCTTATCGTAATTTTAAGATTAATTGCTTTTAGTCGTTGGATATGTATTATTTTTAAATTGATTTTTGATGTTTTTAAAACATGCGGTTTTTGATTATTTTAAAAACAAATGACTACAAGATTATTGTTTAACAATTCGACTATAAAAAAAGGAGAGATTTTTATTTTAAAAGTTGAATTTAAAAATTCATTGTGTAATGAAATGGTGCATAAAAACAAGATTTTATATATTCTAATACTTAAACAATGTTTTTAAGTTTAATACAAGGAAAAAATCAAATTTTGTCCAAAATGTGAAATTCATTAAAAAACGACAATAATGTTGTAATTGCTTTTTATACTATGTTTATAGCAACAATTTTCTATTAAATTTTTTATACAATTTTAACTACCTTTCTATTATGACGAAAACTATAGCTCAATAAATTGTCAAACGTTTTTTTTCCACAATATTCGTTATTCTATTTGGAAACAATAAAATTGTAAATATTTTAAATACAATGAAATATAAAGCACAAATTTTTCTACATGAAAATGCCTCAGGCTTTCAATGCGTATATTAATCTCTTTAATTAATTTGGAAGATAAATGATCTGTTTATAATTATCATTATTATTATTATAGTAATTATTAATAATATATACGTGAAAAGTTATTTATAATAATTATTGATGTCAGTTATTCTTACGCATTGTTTTATTTGTAATATTCGGTTTTTTATGAAATTTTTTTTAAAAAGATAATTTTATTTAGAAAAATCCAAAATATGTATTATAAGTTAATTGAATGAACTAACGGGAGAAGAAAAAACCTAGTCATAATTAGAGTTTAAAAAATGCCATAATAAAAATGTTATATAAATCAGAAAAAAGGAGAAAAATGTTTTTTTTATCGACAGCACTACTAATTAATTTTCTTCTGTTATTCTATATTGCAGTTAATAAAAGTGCCACAAGTGTTTGTTTTCGTAAAATATTTAATTTAATATTTGTAAATGTAATTAAAAAATTATTATTGTAATCATTATTAAAATTGTAATAAATTCTGAGAGCTAAATTTGAAATTTAATTCAGCGTTAAATTTTTTTAATTGAGTATTGTAATACCGATTATCTTTTAATTTGTTTTTAACTAAGGTTAGGAGGAGCCCGCTTCGCTGGTATAAAGAGATATTTATTTCTTAAACTAGTACACCCATCTGCGACCCTTTGCTAATAACTCGTAAGCCAAATCCTAACGTTCATAAAAATATATATTTAATTTGAATATACTATTACCTGTCCGTATAATATATTAAAGTCAATATCATATCACTTCAGCAAAAATTTTGTGAGATCAACTCTAATGCTCCAATAGCATTATAGAGTGATGCCACAAAATTCAAAATGATTCCGTACAGTATAACATAGTAAATTTAAAATTTTAAAACACCTGTTTTATAACAATGCACAAACCAGCAAGATCCGGTTTGCGGACAGAGATAGGGGAAGAGATTAACCAAATGTATTTATTGTATTATTAATTAGGTTTCCTTTACAGAGTATTTATTGTATAATTTACTCTATTGCCCTCTACATTCATACTTATTTTTAGCTCACTTTTTTAAGAAAAAGTAGAGCTTATGCTTTGGACACTGTCTGTCCGTCTGTGTGTCCGCACTAGCTCGACCACTGAAATTTGAACGTATTTTATTTTGAGTATTTAAAATACTTTTTAGCTTAGTTTAACTATAAGAAAGTGAGCTCTCTAAGATATGTCGTTCTTGTTTTTATGTGTATTATGTTATATACTTTGCCAGTTATATATTATTTCCAAATTTCTCGCGCAATAAAACAATGTTATCAAATAGTTAATACATTTTAGATATTGTTATAAAATCACAGTAAAAATAAGTATTTTAGCAGAACGTGACATATAGTTATATTGTTGTTTAGTGTCCTAGTAGTTTAAATTAATTTTAATAATATATGTACGCGTTTTAAATGAAGTTAGCGAGCAATATGCGCGCGTATTTGTGATATTGTTAACGAATTATAAGCAACAATACGTTCCTTTAAGTATAACCCAAAATGTATATATGTTTTCATTTAAAATGTTTTATAAGTTCTATTGTTGCATTGTTTTTTACAATACTCACCCTATTGTAGACTACAACTGAAAAAGCGCTATCGTTTCACAACTAATTTAAATAAATTTGTTTATAATAATAATAACGATTAATTGGTTTGGAATGAAGAAACTAGTTTGCAGTCGAAAGTGGCAAATGACCATATTTTTTAATTTAATGATAATCGCAGCAATTTATTCGTTGGTCGCATTTTTTACGTTTATGGATGTTTCTGACTCGGATTGGAGTTTAACGGGCGTCGGAATACTATCATTCATTCATTTAGCTGTATTACCCATCGGTTATTTAGGGCTATTCACTAATCTTAACTTCAAAATATTCACCAAAATCGCTACACTATTATTCATTATATTTTGCTCGATTTGGACATTGCTTATCACCATTTATTTGATATTATTTTCGCTGATACGTGAGTAAACAACTTGATTATTACTCTAAACTTTCATTTTAGATATACAGTAATGTATTAATTGAAAGATTTATTTCTTTACTGAAAAGTTGTGGAAGAGAAGCAAAAATTTTCGTCAAACGCGTTACATCACGCCTTACTATTTTGCTATTTAACAGTTAATTTGTGCGTATTAGCGCTATCGTCGTTGCAATTATTAGATAAAGGTAAAACTGTTGTGCGATTTCAAAAATAAATTATAATAAAAAAGTTTGTTAATCACTAAAAGTTTAAATATTTGTCGTATACATTCATATTAATTCAATGCCAAAATTTTTACGCATGTTTTGCGAATAAATTGCTTCTTTTTGTTTGTTTGCGTTTATATTTGATTATTTATAATTTGATACCTTGAAAAAACCACCAAATAAACGATTTAAATAAATTTTTCTTTAACTAAAATATCACTTCCTTTTAAATATAAAAAACGAGTTAATATACAGTAACAGTAGTGTTGTTGGTCGTACGTTGTGAACGCTCTGAAGCAATGGAAAACTTAATAACGCAATGCTATGGACTGTAATCGATGCGTGTTTGTTTCAATACTGTTTTCTCTTATTTTGCTTATGTGTCAAAGTGTTTGACCCGTAACCGACCAAACTATTTATTTACTTAACAATACCATATTTAAATGGAAACGATCTATTATTAACCAATTAGTGAGATAACTATTTCAGTATTTGTTTTCTTTTCCCACAAACGAGTATTTACTAAATTATTATTGTTTAATGTTTGCGCTTATGCTATGTTTTTGCGAGTAAATAAAAACAAATTAATAGTAGCAAAAACAAAATTATATTTTTTTGATTCAATTTATGCGTGAATAAGTCGTTTTTAATTACAATTTACAAAAATGAGCGAACAAAACAATGTGGAGAAAAAATTGTTGGAAAATCTGCAGCAATATTGCCACCAATTGGCCACCGAAGCGAAGAAAAAGCATCCGCCGCTCAAAGAAGTGAGATTTTAGTATTCGTCGATATGTATTAATGGACAAATAATAATTGATATGATAGGCTGCGGAATCTGGTATCGTTCGGATCAGAAACGTTGCGCGACAACAGAACATACGAAACGCGTTGATCGCTGAGAGCGCAGAAATTATGGAACCGTTTTTCATCGGTTGTGACACCAAATCGCCAAAAGTTGTCCAAATCTGTTTAAACGCCATTCAAAAGCTAATCACATACGAAGCTGTGTCTCACGTAATCACTTATAATATTTTTTGATTTATGGTTTTCTCGAATTTCTTCATTTGTTTTTCGTTTGTGTTTAGTTGGCGGCTAATAATCTAATTAATTGTATGTGGAATCTAATGGAAAGTGGTGTCGAAGAAGTGAAATTACTGCAAACAATAACGCTATTAATATCGACCAATAGTTTAGTGCAGAGCGAGAGTCTGGCGAAAGCGATTTCGCTTTGTTTTCGTTTGCATTTTACCAAAAACTCGACCACTAATAATACCGCTTCCGCCACTATTAGACAATTAGTTTCGGCAATTTTCGAAAGAGTTCAGCTCGAAGATAGTACTGCCGATGAATGTAATCTATTTAATTATATACGTTTAAAATGTGTATTAATTTTTTTAAAATTTTTAATTAAAAAATAGCGATCAAAGTTGTTGACATTAAATTCGATGAAGTAAAACTTGGTAAATACACACCAATATCATTAAAACCAGCGGCTTTAGACGCGTTTTTCTTTTTTCAGGTATTGTCTAGATTTTATAACTTTAGTAAGTTTAATATAATAAAAAAAAATCGCATAATTTTTCGTAAATTTAGGATTTGGTACAATTAGTGAACGCTGACCAACCGTTTTGGTTAACGGGACTCACGGAAATGACGCGAACGTTTGGTTTAGAGCTTTTAGAATTAATTTTTACTTCATTCCCAGATGTATTTTATAAGGTTAGTGACGTTTGAAAGTGGATTATATTTAAATAATTTTTTATTTGTTTTTAGCACGAAGAGTTTAGTTTTTTATTAAAGGAAAGAGTGTGTCAATTAGTGATAAAGTTATTTTCGCCGAATACTAAACAGAGGACGCAAATACCATTAGCTATTCAGCAGCAAACCAATCCATTATCGCTACAGCCAAATGATAAACCGTTTTGGCCAATAACTGTTCGCTTACTTCGAATTATTTCTATATTAATTCAAAAGTTTTACACAATGTTGGTATGTTTTATTGATACATATTATTGTTCACTTCTATATCATAAATATTTATGGTTACGGTATTTATTTTTATTTTTCTAATAGATAACGGAGAGTGAAATATTCTTGTCACTTCTGGTTAAATCGTTAGAAGGCGATAAACCAAACTGGCAACGTATGTACTGATTTAATTTTATATTATTTTAAATATGACATTTTATTTACATTTTATGGTATGTTTTTTATTGATATTTATGAATATTTTGGAAAATATATTACGAATTATTTCTTTTATTGTTTAACGCAAATTTTGTTTTTTAAACATATAATTTAATTTCTAGATTGAAATAAATAATAGTTTGTTTTTATTATTACAGGTTCTATGACATTGGAGGCGTTATATAAAATGATTCAACCGAATCTAATCAGGTAACTGTTATTATTCACACAATATACCAATTTTATTCAATTAAATTATTTTTCTTGCTTTTAGTTGCTTGTGTCGCTTTTACGACATGAAAGTACGTTTTTGTTAAATCATTTCGTTTTGTTAACTTAATGACACGTTATTAAAACTTATTCGTTTAACAGCCGCATAGTTCAAAAATTTTTCGCGATATTGTGAATGGATTATGCATTTACATTCAGTCGCAATTTCTATTCATTGATTCGTCGTCCACGCAGAGTCTGATAGCGTCCATAGTAAACAATCAAACGTCAAGTTTAGCGACCACTTCATCCAATTCCTCGCTAAACTCCTCGATTTCTTCGTCCGCAACATCTCTGATGACACCACAACCAGCTTTCATGCTGAGAGGAATATGGATACCATTATTATATAACGTTCCAAAGGTGTCTTATAAGCCTTACTATATCGAACAATTAGATAAGTTAGAGGCGCCATCCGCTCCCGAAGGTCATGGACTATCTTCAGCTTTTGCGTGTCTCATTGAAATTGTTCAAAATATTACTGTTGTCATCGATGGGGATATCGACGTCAGTAATGTTAGCAAACACATCGAAACCGTAAGCAAATTGGACGAAGACACTGCTCTATTGCACAAAAATTTACTAAATGCTTCGTGAGTTTTCTTATTTTTGTAAAAGATTTAACATGAAATATATAATTCGATATTATATAAAATTTTTCTAAACATTTAGTTGGTGCGGCATTTTAGGTGCATTTTCATTACTGTTAGACGCATCGACCGACGAAGCCATAACTGAATTAATTTTAAACAAAATGCAAAAATTAGGTAAACGTGTTTTTTTCTGAATATTTTGCGGGTTTTATTTATTTTGCGGTTTCTTATTTATTTAATTTAAGCGAGTCTCTATGGAATCTATAAACTGGACGACGCGCGCGATGCAACGCTTACTTCAATATGCAAATCATCACTTCCTCCGAACTACACGTTACCCATTTTAAATATTGTAACGCCAAACGAAAGTGTTATTAAGTTCCCGAAACAGCTCAGCAGACAACCCAGTTTTGATTCGTCGAACTCAATTAATATAAATAGTTTAATATCGCAACAGAATTCGCTTATTTCGTCAAATGGGTCTTTCATTTCGAACACCGATAATAGCGAAACGCGGCAACAGGTTGTCGCTGTCGGTACTCCACTGCCATCATCATCATTACCACAGAATGTACAACAGGGACCTGTTATGGTAAGCTTATAGCTTATTAGCAAGTGTTCGCTTTAAATATTTGACGTGACGTTTTTTATTCGTTATAATTTAAATTTTTAGCTTACTTCCAAAAATCTTCAATGCATGAATCGTAAGTTTTATTTCGTTTTACTTTGAAATCGACATAATTACTCTAAGCTAAAATTTTGGTGCATTTTTTTCGATATATTGTATATTAGAAATACTTAGTGTTGCTAATAGTCACGGATCAGTGCTAAACGAAAAATCGTGGCACATTATTCTAACAACTTTGCAGCATTTAGTGTGGATTTTGGGACTTAAACCGGCAACAAATGGATCTCTAAAAGTGGGCAGAGCTGGCACCGAAGCGGGTGCGTCCACTAACGCGTTGATAACCACAGCGGCGATGTCTGATCTTCCCGTTTTATCGACAATGCTGTCGCGTTTATTCGAAAGCTCGCAGTAAGTTAAATGATATTTAGATAACAATTAATAATTAAATAATTACTTACTAACGCGTACTTTTATACTCTATCTCTCGTTTCCCGTTTACGCTAAACCCAGTTATGCTTCTGTAGTCGATTTGTTGTCACAGGTTTTTCAAAGTTCTCAGTAAGTGCTAAATATTAGCATAGAAAACGCATGCCATTTGTTATTTATGTGTTTTATTAAAAGAAAAAGTATTTTTGCCAAATCCATTTAGATATGTCGAGCTGACTACTGTTTAATACCTAACAACGTGTTTTGGGATTTTAAAAAACATATTTTGTTTCATTTTTATTTGGATTTTAACCTTCTTTTCATGTTTTATTAGGTATTTGCAAACAGAATCTTTGCTCCATCTTGTGAACGCATTGATCAAATTGTCGAACGAATCATTGGATATTGCTTACAATAATCGCGAGCCTTCATTAGTATGTTTTCAATGTTTTAATAAATGTAATTTGACGTAACATTTTTTGCTATAAAATAGTTTGCAGTCGCAAAATTACTGGAGACTAGTATTGTCAATATTAACCGCATCGATGTAATTTGGAAGTTAGTTACTTCTCATTTATTAGAAGGTAAATCTTATAATCATTGTTTTAATTTAAAAAATAAATTAAAATAAATTACGGTATACAGTGTGTCATCATCCGCACAGCAAAATGCGTGAATGGGGTGTTGAAGCGCTTTGTTCATTAGGTAATTGTTATTATTATTAACGTTATTATGATAAAAAGTTAGATATTAAGCTTATGTTGTATGAAAAATTCGATTATTCAAATTTTATGATTTAACTGGTATTAAAATTAATTGATTATAGTTAAATCTACTCTAACGCAATCGCAATCCGAATTTAAGCAACAAAAGGAGAGCGAAGCGTCAAAAGAGATGTCATTAACCGCATTAAATCAATGCATGTTTTTGTCACCATTGCAAGACTTGTCATACATTTCTCATTCGGATATTCGCCAAAAACAACTTGACTGCACATTACAGATATTGCAATCGAGCGGCGATTCTCTTACGTATGGCTGGCCTCAGATATTTGAAATCGTTGGAGCTATTAATGATAATCAAAGCGAAAACTCTATTCGTTGCGCTTTTCAGTGTCTTCAGCTAATTATTGCCGATTTTTTGGCATTAGTTCCATCCATTTGTTTGATAAAATGTGTGAATACGACGGCCAGGTTTGGCACGCAATCGCAAGAACTAAACGTGTCATTAACCGCCATTGGATTGATTTGGAATATCGCCGATTTTTTCTATTCCAACCAAAATAAGATTAAGTCAATTTTGGAGGAAGAAAGTAATAAAAATTGTGATTTACAAGAGGAGGTTAACGTTTCGAAAGATCTGCTTTCTTTCGACTCTCTATGGATGTGTTTGTTTACTAGATTAGGGTAACATTATTTTATTTTATAATAACCGCATTGCATCTAAAACTTTGTTAATTATTTTAGGGATCTGTGCACTGATTCTCGTTCACCTGTGCGTAAAAGCGCTGGACAGACACTATTTTCGACATTGACAGCTCATGGCTCTATTCTTGGAGCCAAAACGTGGCAATCAGTGCTTTGGAATGTTCTGTTTCCGCTTTTAGAAAGAGTAAAAGTATTATCAATTTCCGCCTCAAAGGATAAAATCAACGAAACTAAAGGAGGCGCGAGTTCGGCGAACATAATAATACATCATTCCAGAAATACTGCTCAAAAGCAGTGGTAATTATTTGTTTGTTCGTGTAATTTGTTAATCAAATATGTTTATCAGATTTAAAATTAGTTTCTCAATACTTTGATAGGTCTGAAACGCAAGTATTAGTATTATCGGGTGTTTCGCGCATATTTAGCCTAAAACTCGAGTTATTAGTCACAATCGACGAATTTCACAAAATATGGAAATTGCTTCTCGAGTTTATTGAAAATTCGGCTCTCAGTAAAAATACGGAAGTGTCACTTTCGGCTCTCAAATGTTTCCAAGAAATTGTATCCATAACTAAAAACTTTAAAAATAACGAATCGTCTAACGGTTCCGAAACGTTATGGAACGCAGCCTGGAATGTCTGGTCAGTGATTTTTTTTGCAATTTTTTTGTGCTCGATTTATTTTCATTTTTTTTTCGTTGAAACCCATTAATTAGGTATAATATTGGAACAAAAACTACTCAATTACCCGATGTTGATACAAAATGTGATATACAAAACAAAACGTATGATAGCCTATCGATTTACATTCCATCGCAAGGTTTTTTAGCGTCGCTTATTCAGATATTTCCCTATTTATTTATTCATCTTAAATCAAAATTTTGTGATAAGTAAGAAGAAATATACAGTATATACTTATATTTAAATATTTTTTTAACTTTCAACATTTTATATTTCCGATATTATAGAGATTTCGAAATGTTATCTCAAGTTCTGCAAAATGCAGTTTCCGTACCAATAATGAACTCCGATGTTAGTCTCGCTTATATAATGCCTACGTTTCAGTCTTTAAGTGATCAAATGACTCCATTACAAGAGAGTACACTTTACGTGTTGGAAACGTTGCAAAAGGAAATATTGGTCGAAACCGATCTTTTCTCGTTATTTCCATTCATTTTTAATCAGTATCTGGTTTTTTCCTGTTATGCCGTCAATATAAGTAAGTTTATTTTCTTTGTTCGCTTATTCTGTTTATAAATATGTTTGTTAATTAAATGGTTAATGCTTTCTTTGGATTACAGTTCCCTCGAGCGTGCCTTTCAGCGATGTACAAAACGCTAATTATTTTTTTGTAAGTTCCAAACAACTATAACAGATATTCCAATAAAAATTTTCTTAAAATTAAATAACTTTTATAAAAGAATGAAAGTTCAAACGCTTACGTCGCTTTTGGTGAGAGAGCGATGCGAAACGCAGTTAGTCTGTACCAACAAACCGCAAACACCACTATCACTATTAAATCTCATGCACTTCATTCCATAATCAAGGTATTAGTTTTTCTTGAATAAACTCATTTGATTTGATTGGTAATTAATTTTTAATTAAAACTTTTCACTTTAGTCCCTTAAAATACCTCTATGTATGAAATATTCGTGTCCATCGCAAACGACGTGGAAATTGGCGGTAAACTCGTTGCTTAATGTGCTACAAGTTGGTCTTCCAGTTGCGCGTCAACACAGTAATTATTAGATTTTATGATATCAACTTTCCATTAATAATCATTTCGATTTGATAGCATCTGACTTTATTGGAATATGGGGTGATCTCGCGCTTTCGTTCGATGGCTTCTTATTTCCGTCGAGTAAACCGCTATCGACGCAGACTTTAGAGGAACAACAGTTTGACGAATCGCTTGACGTAAAAGTGGTTGAATTGATTCGCGACCGAATTATGCCATACGCGGCTCATATACCTAAAGAATTTCTTTTGCAAATCGTGTCATTGCTCAATAGAGGTTCCATACACTCTGCCACTAATACATCGCCCGTCGGTTAGCTTTTTAATGTCCAAAATTTATTTAAATACGAAAAACTAAATATTTATTTAAAAATATTAGACACAGACTCGACGCGAAAATTACGAGAGGAGTTCGCGAGAACGTGTTTCGAAACGTTGCTTCAATTCTCATTTTTGGGGCCAAAAGGCAATCCCGGTCTATTTATTCAATCGATGGGCAGTGATCTGACGCCCGACCATAGCATTGGTATCGTCAATAAATTAGCGGTCACTTCGATACTGCAACGTTTCAACGAAGTTGTAATCAAATACGTTGAAGACGAAAAGTTATGCCCGTGTCCTTTGCCGCGGTATGTCTATTGAAAATTTGTATTTTAATATTAGTTGTGAGAACATATGTTTTCCCCAACCATTTAATCATTTTGCTCGATTATACTATATTTTTTAATAATAACGAGTGACGTTATTATTTTTTATCTATAACTCATCGATTTCTCACAGCTATTATTTCGATTAATCTTTAAGCGTATATTTTATGGTTTGTTGTTTGGTTGAGCAATAAATTAATCTATGGTTATGTACTAAAAGCGATGACTAAATTTATATCACGAATCGCATGACTACCAAAATAGTCGCAAATAAAAGCAACAAATGATTTATATGTGGAACTTTTTTATTAGTTCTATACCCGTATAAAAATCCTATATATTATTCCTTATTAATAGCAAAAGTTAAGATGTTATCGTAATGTTAGAATAAGGTATTACGTCATTTATAGCTTAATTTATAGCGCGAGTGCTATTTTATTTCCAGTCACAGAATGGCAGAGATATCGTTCGTATTGAAAGCATTGGCCACATTAATAGCGTCGCTAAAGAAAGCACCCATTGATAGCATCGAGTCTACTGTTTGGGATTTATTAATACGTTTGTACCCACATCTGGTTAATTGCAGTACTTCTAACTCCGTTCACGTGAACGGTTCTCTGCGAGAAGTGTTGCACGAATACTCAGACTTATTGGCGCCACCCAACTCTAAATCAAACAAATCGTTGCCAAATGGTTGCTAAATCGTTAGTAGTTTTCTTGTTTTTAGTATTGAGACCCGAATCTCTCTCTTTAGTAACGATAATATGAAAATGCGTTGAGTTAGCGATTAATTATATATTTTTTATAATTAATTTCAATTTTATTTAATAATACAAATTGGAAAAAAGTGTTTTGCAAAAAAATTCAATTTATTTTCAACAATATTTTAAGTTTTAAATAACACGCAAAGAGATCTCGTTTAAAATCAAGTGATTATATATATATATATATGTTATAAATGTTTATATAAAAAAATATTGTGTAAAATTTTTTATTATTGTTAACGATTCGATTCTAGTCTTAATCATTTTGATTTAAGTGAGTGTATGGTATAATATATAATATTAATAGTTATACAGTATATAACAAATAATAAAAAGTATTTTAATAAGTTTTAAGTCAATTTACTTTACTATTCGTATAATTGTTTCGCGATTTAAATATATTATTAATATAAGTAACAGTAACTTAACTGCTAAGATAAATGTGTCAGAAGCACATATTGTATTTTTGTATGATAAATGTGAATTAATTGAAATACTATGAGTTTTAAACAAAAATCACTTAACGTCCAAAAGTATTTATTTATTTTGATTGATTTTTTAGAAAATAAATTTATTTGATACAAAACCCATTTCAAGAGTGATTTTATTAGAGATAGAAATTAAAATAATTTATTATTATTTTTTGGCTTAACTCTTAAAATCACGCACAAATTATATATCACATACAATTTTTATAAAGTTTTATCAGTTTTATCACAAAATTTGATTGAATTTATACATAATTCATAATCTCATTATTCCAATTTTGCTTTGTTTGATTCGAAATTATAAAAATGATTTCATTATTTGAACATAATAGTCAAAAAATCAAATATGCTTATTATATTGGAAAATATGTATTTACATTAATATACAGCAACACATTTATTGCTTTACTTCTTTTTTTTAATAATTTCATCTGTGTTTACTTAAATAGCAAATGTGTTTTCGAATTAATTTTAATAAAATGAGGCATTATTATTTTTTATGATTATTGGCGCTAGTATTTCATGTACATATTTGTATTTAGTTATAAAATGAAATTTTGTTCTGTTTGTTTGAAACTAACATTTCTTGGAATGTTTTTACAAATTTAATTATTAGTTTTAACTATAAAGCTATCTAAATAAATTTTTATCTCATATAAGTAGCTTTATGTAAATCCTTTTATAATTTTTTAACGTTAGATTGATTTACGACTTGATTATTGTTAAAAAAATAATGCAGAATATCTTTAGCGAGTAATTATTTTTGTTTACTATTTTATTTCTAAGTATTAATGATTTAATTATTATGCATCAAAATGTTATTCGGCCAAAAAAATTGTTACGGAATATCCTTATTTCAATTGCCTATATTAAGACTGAACATAAAAAGGTGAAAGTGCATGCAAAGGGTTTAACAATGATATAGAGTCTTAAAAACTAACAAAAACCGAAATATGAGTAACTTATTAATTAACACTTCGTTAAATTAAAAATGTTGACCTAATTTGGTGCGTCATTTGAAACTTCATTTTTTTCGTGTTTATACGCTATAGCCCTTATATTCTTACACATCCATATTTGTTTCATTAGTACTTCGGGACAGGAATTCATTAATGCAAGGTTTTTGAGGTATTTTTCATATAATTGTTTAGGGAATCAATTTTTAAAAAATTGTTTATACTATAACAAATGCTAAATAGGAAGATATTCATTAACATTTTTGTATTAACAATATAAATTAAATAAAATCTTTAAAAAACGTATATTTTAATTAAGTTTATTTCTTGAATAAATAATTTCATCTAAATCTTATAAAAATAAGGTGATGACTAAAATCACGATGGAAAAAAATTTGAATCAACGCAATGAATGAGTAGTATTAAATTTTCTATGTACACGCAATGCTACCCTAAAATCACAAAATCGTAACCGCTTTGTCATTATCCTTTTTGGTGCCATTGGTTCCATTCCAATGGACAACATACGCATCATTGTCGTACGCGTGTTTCAGCTGATTATCACTATTGGAATTTTTTAACGCGCCGAGAATATGTAACTGTGATTCGTAAGTTCTTTGGCCCATAGCTGTCGAGTCCGAGTCATGCCTTGACGTCGATTGAGCGCAGCATTTCATGCAAGACATCTTTGTCATCGCTAAGGATATCAATTTGTCCAATGGGTCTAATGAGTGCATCCAAAGCGGCAAAAACTCCCAGTTTTGAAGGAATAATGGCAATAAACTCGGTTTCTTGCGTTGAATAACATTTATCACAACCACTAGTAAAAAAATGACGAGTATGGGACCACCAACACCCGCTAAAACCCAATAACCGGGTATTGATAGGCCAAACACGCATAAAGGCAACAGGAAAAACATACAAATTAGGTAAAAAACGCTAAACCATCGATAGTTTGCGGTAACATTTCCCAGCATTCGCGCACACGGTATCGGAATGCGCATAAATGGTATCGGATAGAAGATTAAAATGCCAGTCACATTGAACAACAAGTGACAGAACGCGAGCTGTAGTGTGTTGTTCACGTTAGTACCAGTAGCTGCCAATGCCGCTAATATTCCTGTATAAATCATAATTTTCATCATTATTGTCAACATACAGTATTCTTGTAATTATATAAATATTGAATGTTTCTCTACAAGTTTCTTTGGGAATTACATGCTGCATGTCTGCTGGGAAATCTGATTCGATGAAATTTATTTTTTAGTGTTGGCTCCATTCCTAATTCATTATTTTAAATTTAGTGATGACGTGAATAAAAAATAGTTTTTTAAAATTTTTTTGCGGAGCGCAGCGCGATATATATGCATCAGCAACTGTAACCGTATCAAACGTTTTTTGGCTTAATTTATTTATTTAGGTAATAATTATAGCGCAATAAACGTCATATTTATTGCAAAATCATTTTTGCAAATGTATCAAAACTCATGGTTTACTTTCGAAACTCAATTCTGGCATCATTTGATGTTAAAGGGTACAGATGTAAGATTAATTGGGATGACTGGGGAAGAAAAAATTGAGGTTAAATATATATAGAGAGTTATATCTAATTAAAAAACGCGATCATTTGCCTCGTCTCATGGTTTTTTACGTACAAAGTTCCAAAAAATTCCATATTATTAAACAAATAGAAACAAACCGGTAGTCGTAGTTCCAATATTTGAGCCCAAAGTTAATGGATATATTCTCTCGAGTGAGATGACGCCAATGCCAGCCAATGGTGTCAACGCCGAAGTGAATATTGAGCTGCTTTGGACCAAAATTGTTAGAAGGCATCCAATAAGTATGGCCACGTAATCGACAAGAACCGAATACGGGAATCGATAATCTTTGTTCACGTATTTTTTAATAACAATGGCGATCTGACCTCTAATTCAGGATAAATTTTGGTTTTTAAATATCAACTAAAAAATTTAAAAAATCTCAAAAAATTATTAATTACTTTAGCATTGAGTGAAGTACTTTAACCATAAATATGAGACAAGCGCACAGAATGACCAGCGAAACGATTAGTAAAACGATGCCAGAGATAGTGTCACTCCACTCAAACTTTGCGAATAAAGAATCACCTAAAGTCATTGGGAGTCGATTGTGTCAATGGATTATAATTTATTAACTTATTTTCTTATTAATTTATTGATTTTAAGAAGCGCTTACATTTGTCGACACACGTCTCATTTTGTGTTTTGCAGCATATCTTTAATATCGGATCAGTTGTGTTGCTTCCGATTGCTATCAAATCCAATACTTTTCTATCCAACTATATTAAGTGAGATACAATTATTTTGAAAAACACTATTTATTAAATAACATTTTCGATAAAAATTATCAATTAATGTTTTGAGTGAAAATGTTAACAATTTATTGCCAACTATTGATTACATTTCCCAATCGATAAAAGTTATTGAAATTTCTATTTCAAGCAAACCTATTAATTATAGACACCATATAATTTTTTGCATGTCAAACAAAAAATTATTTTATGCTAATCAACTTGAAATTTCCAATAAATTATTTGAATTTACCCAGTAATTCTATTTAACAAAATTTTAAACTAACGTGAGTTTTTCTTGCATGAACAGTTTTTCTCTTTTACACATTGTAAGAAATTGTTAAAAAACTCAAAGTGATTAGTAATTTATTGCAACGGATGACAAATTGATAAATTTGGGTAATAATAAGCTTGATAGTTCAAACAGTTCAAATTGACTATAATTATTTAGCAGACTGTCGCTGCCTTTGCAAAATGCTTCAATTATATTTTTATCAATTAACAGTATCTGCGGATACCAAAAAAATTATGATATTGTTTTTTAAAATAAATTATGCTAAATAAATTAATTTTGCTTAAATTTTTTCATGAGAAAATCTTTTGCCACAGCAACAAAAAATGAAAAATAATCAGATAATAATGAACAAATTAATTTTTTGAAAACAAAATACCATAGCATTTATTAAGCAACACTTTCTTTTTGGTTGAAAATAAACTAAAGCCCAAATGTTTGAAACTTACTATAAATGATACTGTTTAGTATTGACAGATAGAGATCACTTCAAAGCAATGATGCATTAATAGAGCAAAGCATATTCTACTGTAGAATCTGTACAACGACTTCAGGAAGAAGTAAAACGGCACGTCGTGTTCACGTGAAACTTTTAGTGAAAGTTAGCTCAAGAATCAATAATTATATAGGATGATTGAAACACAGAATAAAAACGTTACGGTAAACCATATTTCATAAACATATACCGAAGAACAACAACAAAATCTACAATTATCCGACAAAAAATGCTAAAAACCCATTTCTAAATATATTATATATGTGGCTAAAATACTTTTTTATTTTATTAAAATTTTTTAAAATAATTGGCTCACACAAAAAGACTAAATCTTACTATTGAACTGGCTTTATAACGAAACTTTTGAACATGTAATCATAAAACATGTTCGGTAATAATAGCCGCGTTATAAGCTAAAACCCACAACAATTAAAAGCTTATGCAGACTTTTAACACTATAGGGCACATAAAACTAATGCGAGTTTAACATACAATCAATTATCAGTTTGCGTTTAAACCAGTTAGTAGTCAATAAGCCTAATAGTCTTGGATTTGTTTTCCCAAATTTTTCTAAACCACATTTAGACCATATTTCGATATAAAAATGAATTAAATACCTCAACAATCAAACTGGTCAATGGCTTTGTCAGTACACTCAAAAATTCTTTGTTAGCACCCGGTTCTTGCTTAATCCCTAACGACATAATTTTATCGGTAACAATTTCCAAATAATGAGACGCCACTTCTACGGGCAACAGGACAAGAACAGACAGCCAATTGAACATATCGTGAACAGTTGCGGCAGCGAATGCGCGCCTAAACTCGTTTCGATCCTGTGACTGCATCATCGACACAATAGTATTGGTGACCGAAGTACCGATATTGGCGCCCATCACTATTGGGATGGCGTTCCGCACAGTGATTACTAAAATATTGGCGTATTTTATAGAATACTATTTGGGTCTGCGATTGCAAAAAGCAACACTTACTGCCAGAGCCAACCATAGTGACCACAATAGAAGTGGAGGTCGAACTGCTCTGCACGAGAACGGTTACGAGAACACCTATCATAAGCCCCACCACAGGATTTTTCACGAGATCACTGTTTGATATTATACGTCCAGCCTCTCGGCCACCAATCAGGCGAAATGACGAACTAAGTAAGTCTAGCGAACAGATGAAGAAGAATAGCAATATAAGGAGTGCCAATAGTTTCAGCACAATAATGCCAATGCCTTTCCATTTTCCACTTTTTTCTGTAAAATAGCACCGAATTAGGTGTCAAATCGTGCTTTGAGATCATAAGTTTTTTGTGGAATGTATTTTTTGCGTATATTTTTTGTTTTTCAATTGTTTAATAGCTATTAAACAGTATTTATAGTGTACGGTAAATATTTATTTTTTATGCACTGGTTATTTTCGATAAATTAATGTAGAAATCATTGACGTACGATAACCGCATAAATTAATAATTAAGATTTCAGCTTGTTTTGCGATTAAGATTTATTTGTCTATGATTTATTCACTCTCTGATTAGAAGCCTATTTTCAGCTTTACTACTCGTAAAACATATTATGCGGCAAAAAATATCTTTGTTGTGATTAATTAAAACTACAAAACAATGTTAGAACTCAGCAAACAAGTATTATTCTTTATCATTTAACAAGTATTATCATTGTTTTCGATTCAGCAAAAACACTATGAACCCCAATGTTATCTGCAAAGACTAACTTAGTTCTAGTGCCATAAATGCCAAAGTTTTTCACGTGTAGTACTGGTACTACAAAATAAAACATACAAGTTTTTAGGGAAACAACATATAAATTAGTTGTTAATATAGATATGTTTTGGCAGAAGAGCAGATAACACGGTGATTATGGATACGCGTAAGCTTATGCGTAAGTCAAGACAAACTTTCATTGTAATGCAGGCTTAAAAATATGCTGGTGACAATTACTTAAGGATTATCCGTTAGCAGATTATAAAAAGTTTTTAGCTATTTGTAAACTATTACTTTGCTCAATTAAAGCCCTAGTATTTTTCTCAGGAAGCTATATTTATTAACAAAATATTGCAGATCTCGATTTAAAAAAGCAACAGATAACAATCATAGAACAATAAATGAATAAAATTATTAAGAAAAGATTTTTTCTTTTTTTGATATAAATTTGCTGTAAACAGAAAACATTTTATTTGTTTTATGTAACTTAAATGGAAAAATTATTCATAAACAGCCTTAAAATTATTTTAATGGTTGCATTAAAAATATAACAAAATTATTGCATTATTACCTGGAAAATATTATTAATCATAGCATATGCCGGTATGTAAACATACTTTGCCAAATAAACTAAGTCTCTTTAGTGACAAGCATTGAACTACTTATATGCCAATTTATACTTTTTTACTTTCAATTTTTGTTGGAATGCAAATTACAGGATAATTAGTTTTAAACACGTTTCACGGAAAAAAGGACAGTTAATTATATCATAAAACCACTTTAAAATTTGTAACTGTTTAGTCATCACTCTCTCCTTTGTCTCATTAAATAAGCGGTGGTTTAAGATTAATAGTACAGTATAAAACTCTAACTGTAAAGTTTAATTTACTATCCGTTAATTCCTCTGCGGATAGGATCGACACGTCAAATTCCTAAGCTTTAACTTTTCATAGAGAGTGAGACAATAAAAATTTTATTTTAAAATTAAAATAAATAGCGATTTGATTTGCATAAATTTTTTGAGTAAATTAGACTAGAAAACTTGATTTGAAAAATATTCTATTATTTATAAAGTAAAAAAATCTGTCGGTTCGATTAAACAGCTGTTTAATCTATCAACTATTGGAACTGATCTGTTTTCTATCTGATTAACTTTTCGAGCCAAAGCAGCAGCTTAAAAATCGCCAATTAATTTTTATTTGAAATTTGAAATATTCGTTTGGGTGGAATAAAATTTTAAACTATTTTAAATGTTAAAAGCTTTAATTAAAAATAATAACATTAATTTTCACTCTCATTTTTTCGATTTTAAAATCTATTTAGTGTGATATAGAATAAGTTCCCACTCAGCAAATTAAAATACGTTTAGGATATTCATTTATTGGACAAATAATACCTCTTGTTCATCACTGAATAAAATAAATTGGATAAATAAACTATTCCTGGTAAATGGATCTAAATAGTGAAAGGCTAATCATACCCGAGAGATATCCTATATGTAACGCATAATATTTTTTGAACTAACTTATTATTTAGAAAGTAGCAGATGATGGGAAATAATACAAGAGAGAAATGCTTGAAATTCGTGTAGTGTTAGAAAAAATTTTGAAATCATCCAACATTTTTGTGGTTCGGTTATATAAATGTAATTAAGATTATTAACTAAAAAAGTAATAACACAATCTAAACGACAATCACAAAACTGTATATCACTGCATAATTTTGAGATGAACTGAGTTGAAGTGCAAAATTGTTAAATAAAAAATCTAACGACTTGACGTGATTCTAATTTTTATTGAAATAGTTTTATTAAACAAATTTAAAAACACTCGTTAATTAAAACAAAAAAAATATTTTAAGATTCAATGTAAATATGTTTAATGTGTGTGCAACTAAAAAAGGAAAGCTATGTAATAATTAACAACTTTAAGTAATAAAAATAACAGACAACGATTTATATTGACAATTAGCATGAGAATGATTAAAAATAAATGTTTGTCTTTCAACGATTAAGAATAAACAAATGATGTTGCAATATCCTTCAAGTTATTATTACTTGTTTATAACAATAGGGCAATAAAAAAATTAGCAGGCAATAAACTTGACAAATATGCTATTATTACTAACGGAATCCCGTGAATATTCCGTGGAAGTAACAAAATATTTTGCAATACAAAAAATTATCTACTCATGTAAATGGATAAGATTTTAATGGCAGAAACGTGATTGACGTTAATAACAGTTTTACTATTTGCGCCAAAAACTAATAAAAACTGCTGTGAAAAATTTACGAATAAACTTCAAATGTGTAATAATTTTCAAACCGTTTAAAGTAATTAAATTTTAAGTTTTATAATTTTCTACTTCAAACTTTTAAATGCATAAAAGTTTAATGGATTAAAATGATATCGATGTTAAAATTTTATTCATTCCGACGTGCAATGAGTGATAGAAAACACTTTTATTACGATATTCGCAAAAGTATAGTGAAAAGTTTTGAAGTTTAAAATTTATAAATCTATAGAATGATTAATTTGATTTCTTTATTTGATAAATACCATTATAACCGATTGATTGATTGATCAAGAATTTAATAGTTCTATAAAATAATAATTCTTTGTAATTCAATTATACCTCAAAAGTACATTCGAAACTAGTTGTGGAACAGTTGCCTACATTGCAATAATATAAAATAGGATCATAAAATAAAATATATGCAATAAAACGGTTAAATTACCGAAATCATTATAATCAATAAAACTTAATGTGTTCCAAAGTTTGAAACACACAAAACGCTCGTTAAAATTCGTATCTGATATCAAGTAATATTCATTTATTTTAATAGAATTTTTGATATAATTTTTGGTATAGAATAACTCAGTATTCGGTAATTATTAAATTGAAAATTAGATGAGCGAGCATCAAATTTAGAAAAAGTTTTGTACTTTTATATAGTACCGTAATATAGAATAGACTAAATAATTTAGGTAATTATAGTCTCGAATCATTATTCAAATGACTATTGTAGATTTATAATTGAAGATTTTTAAAAATCAAAGTAACAATGTCAAAATATTCTTAGTTCTGATACTATTATAAAGTCCTATAGGAAAACTTAAAAAAATATGGTTATTCTATATAATACCAGGACCATTGTTGTAATAAATAATTTAAAACGGTATAAACCTTTTATTCTTTTTATTTAAACAAGGGTAGTACAGTTAAACGTACAGTTAAACCTATCCAAACCTACTAAAACTATCCATAACTACCAAACATACTAACCTATCCAAACTTATGAGTTATCCAATTCTACCAAACCACCTAAAATTGTCTTCTCATCTGTTAAAACAGTTTTTGTTTAAATTCCACATGTTTAAAGAAATTTATAACTGTATAAAATAGCTTCTATTGTATTTTAAATTAAGTGTTATCACGCGCAACACTATTTCGTTATTTGCATAGTTTTATAGACTTTTCATAACTTTTATACTTTACATAGGTATTTATTGTTAGGTTTAATTTTTTCAACAATAGCCACAGTTCTCTATAAAACATTCAAAAATATAACTGAGAAAATATTAACTGCGAACTACTCAGCACTGTATACGTATTTAGTAAATAGCATATGCCTAACAATGCTAACAAAATCTTAAAATAAAGTGATACTAGGAATAAACGAAGGTCTAATGCCATTATAAACCTACATTTCTATTTTTTAGAAAAAACAAAAAAAATTAAACTCAATGACTTGTTTATAAACAAAATATTTTACGCTCGTTATTTAAGCTATTCGTCTGCATAATTATTCTAAAACAGTGAAGCGCAAAGTTCAAGTTTCTTCCGGCAATTTAAAAGCAAACTTTAAAAGTTAGATTTTCGTCAAGGAATTTAAAACTTATATTTGTTTAAATTTAAACTTCTCCGACACTTTAAATGCAATTAACAGGAGATTGAATTAATTGTTTTTTAATGCATGGGTAAGTAAATCAATTAATTACTAGCAAGTAAATTGATTTACACAATTGGATATCTATAATAAATTACGAAATTTTAGTGTCTTTAACATTAAATTACATATTAGTGCTTAAAAACAAAGTGTAAGTTGATATTAGGAATCAATTTTAATAAACATACTATAGTATGCCAAAATTAAAAGATATCCTTAAGATTAATTTTCCTAAAAATGATCAAAAATAACCTAATTAAACAGTATATGATCAATTAAGATAAATAATTTAATTAACTAATAATTTGTTTAAAATCAAACAAAAATGTTTGAGTTTTAGGTTACATTAGAAAAGCATATGGTTTTATTTCTCACTCTTTCCAGTAAAATATTTATTAATATTTAAAAGTTTTGTTATATACAAAAATAACACTTGTAAGAATTATGTAACGTGACTATTCCATAGTTAGTGCACATAACGATTTACTATATAAAAATACGTTTTATACTTCGATAGAATCATCGAAATGAGGTCTTGATTCGTAGCAAACAAAATGCATAAAATAAATGAATTTCGTTTATTTTTTGTTGTGCTAATAATTATTTAGTTAGTAAAAAAATAAATACGATAAAAATTGAGATAATTCTTAAATAGAGCACAGTTTACTACCAATTTGAATCATTTATTAAATATTTAATTTCCAATTAAATTATTAATAATAAAAGTGATTAATTAAAAAAATTTAGATAAACACAATTTTTAATAAGTGAGTATCGGAAAGCCTCAAATCAATAACTTTTTTCAACAAATTAATATTCAATTAATAAAATACTATTTAGAAAGATCGATAGGATTTTTTCATCAGCGATTACTTTTTAATAATAAAAAACAAACAATAAACAAATACCTTCTGTCTGAACGGTTGGAGAATCGTCGCGATCCTTCTCCTCTTGTTCTTGATCTGGACTGTTATCCATTATTTTTTAAAGAATAATTTAATAAATTGTTGACTAGTTTAAATAAAAAATAGGAAGAATCTAATAAGAATAATAAGCGTCGATATATAACTTTAAAAAATATAGTAATAATTTAATAAGAACTTAGGAAACAGATGATAATAATAATAAAAAGCATCGGAGATCGTAAATGAACTGGCGATCCGTATAAATAGAAAGAAAATATATAGTGCACCGCATCATATTCTCGCACAGAATAGTTGCACGTCTTTTTCAGATCTGTGTAACTGTATAATACGGTTTTGCTGCAAAATGACGTCACAGCAAATCATTTCATCCGAAATATTTGAAATACGCATTGAATGTACTCTAAGCTTATACTTCAAATGAATAATAATTTCGTTTATGAAGCGAAAATTTGCGACATCTATAACTTTTGTTTCAATCGTAATCGTGAGAGTAGAGGAAATATGATTGCAGTTTACTAAGTAATCGGAAAGATCTTTTAATTTCTAAACAGTGGAGTCATTGAAAATAAGTTTAAATATTAAGTGAAAATTTGGGTTATCAAATTTTTTTTGTTGAATTGATAGCAAACGCTAACATAGGAATATAGCCCAACTAACTTTCAAGGAATTCTCGAAACTGCACTCAACAGGACTTGTACGCGTTCTCATGGTTTTTAATTAAATGATTTAATGGATAAATTGATTAAATATTAGTTATTGCTTACTATGACTTCTTAAAAAATTATAAAAAATCTTTTTTTATTATTAGAGAGTCAAAATAATAGCATTTATAGCATACAAAAATAGCGCTATAAATAGCATTAATAAATGAACAAAA
>JAQIXJ010000469.1:0-33717 GCA_034700185.1 Phthiracarus laevigatus
TGGATTGGTTTCCATAATTATTTTTTGAAATGGTTTGGATTGGTCTGGTTTGAGAACGTAAATTTATGGTTGGTATTAGTTTGGTAAAAATCAAACCATTGGCACCTTTAATCATTACTTTTAAATAAACTACTTTATTTAACAAATTTAACTGTGAGTATTATTTTGTAAAATTTTTTTAATTAAAACTAAGATTTTATAAAATATCTATACTATATTATTAAATAAAAATTCTGTGGTCCCTTTAATCAAAAATAAGATTTACTTTTATTCAGTTATATATGATTATTCGTATCCTCCAGTTAATACTTCCATTATACATTCACTTTACCAACAAAAAGAATAATAGTTAAAGGCTATAACTTGTACGCAAAGCAGGTTAGGTTATTCATGCTGCTCCGGGTTTCATGGAAAATGTTCATTAAATGTAAACAATATATGAAGATTTTTATATATTTATTGAGCACAACATACAACTTACCTTTTGCCTAAACATCTATTGGTTTCAATAGCCGATATATTCATCAAAAATTCTATGAAATCTATAGGTTGAGGTTTGCTTAAAAAATTATAACGCTCTTCTTTATTATATTGATATGTAAAACATATCCGCTTGAGTCCGACTAAAATCGTGGTTACGATTTCGGTAATATTTTTGCAGTCAATATATTGATTATTTTTAAAATAAATTTTGCAATCAATAAATTTTGAAATATCAGTTGTTTTAAACACATTTTTCATTAACCAGTAATGTGTGTTTATTGGATGAGAAATGTTGAATAGACATTCAATATTAACATCCTTACATAAACTAATTGAAGGAAATTCTAAATTTTGATTATTATTGAGATCTAAATTGACTTGAAATGGATAAGAAAAGTAAATTATTGTGAAGTTTATAACTTGATAAAACATGATTAGAATGCAAAATAAGTTGAATGAGAATTTTAAGTTGTGTTTCAAGTTTTTAAAAGCTTTCGCTTTCATTATACGTTTAAAATGTGTAGTTTTGATAATATCCATAATTTAAACAAAATTTAAAATGTAAGTTTAGGTTATAATCGGATTTGTTATGATCTTATGCACAGTAATTGTTATGTAATTATTTACAGTAATTTAAAAAAATTTAAAATATAAGTTTAGGAATCGTTATGATCCTATGCACAGTAATTATGTAATTATTTACAGTAATAACTAAATCAAAGTTATTTAAACTCATATCTTTTTAAAATTGTAGTAATTTTTATTTAAAATTTTATAAATACTTTAGACCTTCAGTCTTTTTTGATAAACGTTTTTATATATTCTTAAGCCAGTTATTATTTCAATCTCGGCATATAAACAAAATATTAAATATTAAATAATTAAAAGTGAAAGCAAACTCAGTTTACGTCTTGTATGGTTGTTAATCGTAACAGAATAATATGTTCTCAATTACCAAATTATTGCAAATTCACGTAAAGTACAAAATACCATTTAATAAGAACAACATACATTAAGTGTAAGTGCTGTACCGAACTTTATTTCTTATACAAAGCTATTTGAATGCAAATTAAGTCGTAAGTTGAATGAGAATTTTAAGTTGCACATTATTAAAAGCTTTAGCTTTCATTATTCGTTTATAATGTTTTGTTTTGATTATGTCAATTTTTTTAACAAAACTTATAAAAGAAGTTTAGTTTATAATTGTATGCACAGTTCAAAAGGATATCAGAGATATTTAGACTCAGTTTGATAAAACTTTAGTTACTTTTTTTTAAAAAATTTTATGAATACATTAGACCTTTAATAACTTTTTAGTATTTAAAGGAACGTTTTAATATATTTATAAGCCAGTTATTATTTAAGACGCGGCATTTAAACATAATATAAATTATTCAATAAAATAGAGATTGAAAATTCAGTTAACAGCTTATTTGCCAGTTAGTCAAAGGCATAACATACTCATCACAGAATTATATGTCCACTATTACATATATACAAATAGAGATATATGTACCAGTGTTGCACATGACGCGAAGGTTTGCATAGCATTAAAAAAGCTTTTTTACGTAACTAAGCAACGATAGCACTATTTATGCTACAAATCCTTCGCGTCAAGTGCAACACTGATATGTACAGCAAAAATATTTTGTTATTAATCATTATCTTAGAGATGTTAATGAGAAATGAAAGATAGCTTGCAAAATTGTTTAGAATTTGTTTAACAATTGATGGCACGAAATGTTCTAAAATTACAACATTAATTATGTCATACAACTCTATTTATTTTATTACTGAAACGTCATGTAAATAATAACTTTTAATTCAACTTTTTTTGTCTAATAATAATGATAAATACTGGTAAATTATGATAATTAGAAACATTTCGAAATGTTATGATGATAATACTGAATATTTAAATTTTGAATATTACAATTTGGGAATTATGACAAATAAATAATTATTTAAATTTGCATTACATATTCGTGATAATTTAAGTACAGAAAATAATTTTTTAGCTCACTTTTAAAAAAAAACGAGCATTAAGGATTTGATCATGTCTGTCTGTCCGTCCGTCTGTCTGTGCGCAGTCTTAAATTAATAAAGGGAACTCACCAATTTCTTATGTTAATTAATGATTTTGGTAGATTTCCACATTCATCATATACTGGTTTTTATTGTCACTAAAATTGTGAAAATCAGATAAGTTTAAGTTACCTTATTTAATGTCATCAACAAAATTTTTTCATTATAAATTTAGATAAATATTTTTTAAAACTAGGAGATCAAATACAAGTTACATTAATAAAACGTATCTACAATTTGTAGTTTATTGATTACAATTTCTTTTCCATTTTACTTGAATTCAGTGGTTGAACATAATTTAATCCCAACATATTAATATAAGTTGGATAATCGCATTTTACTACCAAATAGTATAAACATCCACCTTTTCTCGAACACGCATAATCAAACGTATATTTTTTTGGTTTATAACAATTGTTTACAAATATGTAAGCCATAATTGCTTTCATTGATTGATTATAGTACTACAGATTTACCAATATCTTGAAGTGAATTATAAATCAAATGATTGTAGAAAAATGAAATAATTTCTTTAATTATTGTATGCAAGATAATAACGTTTGAAAAATTAATGCCGAACCGTAACAAATTAAAACCTGACTGAAAAAATTAATTCCCGAAATAAGTTTGTTAAGGAACCTGAATTAAAATAAAAACTGGGACCGAAATTATGATAAATGATGATAAATTTATCGATAATTTGGTCTACAAGTAAAGCTAATACATTGATTTATTGTATATTCATATTAGACTCCCAAATCGTTAAATATTTTAAGCTCGAGCCCGATTTCGGCCAGTCATGTTTAGGACCGACCCGTTTCGAGCCCGACTTTTTTTTGAAAGTTTCAAAGCACGGCCCGACTTAGGCCCGATAGGTTCAAGCTCGAACCCGGCCAGGCCTGTGGAAAAGTGTCTGGGACCCGAAAAATGGGAGCCCGTTTGGGAGTCTATTCTGAATCACAATAATCATCCATAAGTAGAAAATGACTAGTTTTATTTTATCAAATAATTACAGATTTTATTATAGCTCACAAATTGTATTTACGGATTGAATAATTGTATTTTATACTGAGAAGTACAGAATAGGGGTACAAAATATTTCATAAAAACTGTCTGAACATAAAAAGAAATATAAAATGTAAATTACTTTATATGTTAGTTTAAATTTATCTTTAAAGAAATATAACCAATAGATTTTAAAAAAATCAATTTTTTAAAATTTTTCGAAGATTAACTTTGTTGCCAAAAAATTTATTGTTTTCAATAAATTATTTCTAATTTGATAAATTGAATATCCATTCCATAAACTAATTAAACATCCGATACCAGTAAAATAAAGATCAAACAACATTAATGGATTATTGGAATAAACTAGAAATAAAGCTCACCTTCGGTGGGCGTATAGCGCTTCAGTTTTGAAATTATGAATTAGGAATTTACATACCTCAAAAGATGTTTATATGCAAAGATTTAGGAATACGGATTGCCATATAACCAGGGTGTCCCAGAGAGGGGTCTGGAGGGGGTTACCACCATGATTTCTCAAAAAGTTGCCCCCTACCTGAAAAACGAGAAATGGCATCTCTATGGAGAAAATTTTTTTCTTCATGTTTTTGTCCGATGGCAAAAAAAGTATAAAAAGTATTGCATACACATTCGAGAGACCACCCCATTTAACTCAGCCCTATGATCTTAGTTGAATGCCATATGGGTGGAAGAGTATTTCTAACCAGGACACCATCCGCCAAGTAAGGATTCCAACCACACAAGCCGGACTTCAACCCAGCCGGAATCCACCTGTCCCTGAAGGATACACATTATTAAAGCGATTTATCAAAATATTTATTATATTATTTAAATAAATTTACTCATAATATCTATTCAATATTATTACTGTCTAAAAGAAATTTCTAAAGTTGTAATAAATTAATTTGTGAAACATATTATTAGATCAATCTAACTTCTCCAGGGTGTCCCAGAGTGTGTCGGTCTGGGGGAGGTTACTTTCCGAATTTTAAAAAATTTAGGGGGGGGGTTAAACTACTCGGATTTAAGCGACAATTTTTTTGCCATCGGACAAAAAAGCATTAAAAAAAATTTTTCCACATAGAGATGTCACTTCAATTTTTAGGCAGGAGGGTCAACTTTTTGAGAATTCTTGGGGGGAGGGGTAACCCGCCTCCAGCCCCCTTTGGGACACCCTGATCTTCTCTTTACAGTTTAGATTCCTCTTAGCATTCATCGACTTACTAATTGGTTACTAATCAAACTATTAACAAACTTCACGAGCCATTGCAATTTAATAAGATTGCTAGCTGATAGACCTTGTCTGGCTAGAGTCCACCAAACAAGGCAGTAACTGCATGACTGTTGCGTTTTGGTCCGCCTTTCAGCCGTCCACCTTACTGACAACAGCAATTTGTTGGTGCATGCCTACAACCTGTCTGGCATTACTCAGATTCGCACTTCTTTCGACATCTCGACCACCCAGTAGAGTCATAGTTACTCCCGCCGTTTACAAGCGTTTGGTCGAATTTCTTAGCTTTGACATTCATTGCACTGGGCAGAAATCACATTGCGTTGACACCGATCAACGGCCATCGCAATGCTTTGTTTTAATCAGACAATCGGATTCCCCTCGTTCGTGCAAGTTCTGATTCTAACGTTTTTTGCCGGCCGAAACGATCCTACAGCAAGATAGCAACCCCGAAGGGCCCACCACTTGTAGAGGCGTAGCTGAGGCTTTTCTTGAGAACACACTGACGCTGGCTCGAATTCATCGTCAACACATCACCGCGAAGTGACATGCTTTTCACTTTGTCCAGTCTCGGTTCAGCGCAGACTTGAGATTATTTTTGACTTTTGAACAACTAAGAATTCTTTGACTAGAAGGTTCGTTCGCATTGTCGAACAATCTTTTTATACGGCAATATTTGATTATTTGCAACGGGAAAACAGCAAAATTTTGTGCTCGTTACCGTTGCACATAACTTTTATAGCAATAATTTTTTTTAAAATAAACAGAGATGAAAAGCTGAGTATATGAAAGTTTGCTGATGAGAAAATTGTGGAAAAAAACGCTTGTAAACGACGGGTATAAAAAGTATACTCATAAGATAGCTTTATATAAAACGTTGCACATAACTTTTATAACGTCTGTTTAGGGTCTGTTAAAAGTTGGTGCAAGTTAATGTTTGGTCAGGATAAAGTTGGGTGAGGTTACGGTTGGGTGAGGTTAAAGTCTGGTCAGGTTGAAGTTCGGTCAGGTTATTATATGGTTTGGTAAAAGTTGGCTAAGGTTAAGATCGGGTCAGGTTAAAGTTGGATAAGGTTGAAGATGGCTCAGGTTAATGTTGTATCAGGTTGACGTTCGGTCAGGTTAAAGTTTGGTTTTGGAAAAGTTGTGTCAGGTTTAAGTTTGTTCTGGTTTAATTTGGTTCAGGATAAAGTTGGGTCAGGTTAAAGTTGGGTCAGGTTAAAGTTGTGCCAGGTTAAAATTGGATGAGGTTGAAGTTGTATCTGGTTAAAGTTTGGTGAGTTTAATGTTGGATTATTTTAAAGTTTCGTTTGGTTAAAGTTGGGTCAGGTAATAGTTTCATTAGGTTTGAGTTTTATCTGTTTAAAGTTGGGTCTGATAAATTTTGGTTCAGGATAATGTTTGGCTTTATTAAAGTTCGGTTACGTTAATTTTGGATCACGTTAAAGTCGGCTCAAGTTAAAGTTTGATCAGGTTAAAGTTGGGTCAGGTTAATGTTAGGCAGGTTAGGGATTGAGTTCTTTCAAGTAGAATTATTTATGTAAAAATAAACCTGTTGGCGCCCGATGAAAACGGGCTTAATTTCTAGTTTTAGATCAATACTCATATCGAATAAGAATAATATCTTACTTCATCATAATGTACTCAAACGTGATAATTCTGTTTAAGTACATTATGATTATTTATTATAAAAATATTTATTATAATTTATTTACTTTAAAGTGTCTCTATAGTAATAAAAAGCGTTATAATGATATATCAAGATTCAACCCATATTTCTTGTTTTAATACTTACCTTGATAAAGTAGATAACTATAAAATTAGCTTATGGTTTTCGCAATGTCTGTCTATTTGTATGTGACAAGTTTTATAATAAATTGATTTCACCAATTTCCTTTTTTAATAAACAGATTTTGCAGTTTTTGTCTTGGCTGAGAAAATTATATTTACTGTACATAAGTATACACTAACATACGAAAAGCGATGTTTACTCTCTAGTAATGTACATTTCTTGCTTAAACTTAATTTCATAATAAGTTATTTTATTTGTTTTTTTTCAACAATTCAGCCTATATCTTATAAATTCATTATCCTATGTAACAAATACAAATTAGAACCCAAATATTTATAATGGGTTGTCTCATGTAAAAACTTGCTTTTTATAATTGCTATTTTATATTTGCTCATTTATTTTTTTTAAAGAATGGATCAAAAAGTTTTAATTTATTAGCTAACTTACAAAGATTAAGCAGAATAACAAAGATTATTACATTGACAATTACAAAATAGAAATAAATATTTTAAAATCAATGAAACCAATAATTCTAATAAAAATGTTGCTTTCCACGCATTGTCTGCAAAGTAATGGTCATAGATTTAAGGTTTATTCAGGATTATTAGCTACAATTCCAATATTAGTTTATAAGGTTTTGACAATGAAACTTTATAAATGTCAAATTAATTTGAAGACATTTCTACCAATTTTATGAAATACATGCTAATTAGTGTTATTATCTATAAAAAATAATAACTTAAATTAATTTATATATTATTTGTTTAAAAACATTTAAAAGAAAATGTTGACATACTTCGTAAAAACGAAAGTAATTAATGATAAATAATTTCCAACAATAAAATCCAACTCTTTTCTTGCTGACACTTTCAATAAATGATGAAACCTATTCTCAATAGCATTTTACAATACATTAAATTAAATAATTCATTAAATTGATTACCTTTAATCTCAGTGTTTTACTTATATTTTGTTTAATAATACAGTTATGTAATTTTAATACTATTTTATAAGATTTTCCAGTTTCTTGGGCCAATGATGAACAAGTATTCCAAAAACCAACTAACATTAAACCAATCATAGCATTTATATAGGCAATTGCCAATCCAGATAAAGCTGTCATTTTAGTAAAGATTAGGCAATAAAGAACGACACAGAAAAACAAGGAGAATATCGAGTAAAGCCAAAATGCAAAACTTGCCCAAAATTTGTCATTATAATCTTTTATTTCAGAAAAAATATCGTGCAATGATCTAATAACCGATATAATTTTGTTTTGTTTCAAAGAATGGCTTTTTTTAGTCATAATTTCGACTTTGCAATAAATTTCTCTGATTTTTGACTTTAGATAATAACAAATCAAATAGAAGTAAATCATTTGCCATACGATAAAAGAAAAATAACAATTTACGGCAAAGGCATGCTGTAAACTCCAAATAAGCGCATATATAATCAATTTATCGAATTTAGAATTGACAGCTATTGGAACAAAAGTGAGATTTATTGCCATAATAGGTAACAATATATACGTATTGAAATTGATCAAATTGAATAGAAATCTCGATTTATTAATAATTCGAAGTATTATTTTCTTATTATTGAGGCCTACAGATTGTGGTGAAATTTTTCCACACATCATTTCGAATACTTTCATATATGATGGATAAATTTGATTCTTGTAATTCCAGAAATGTATTGCTTGATATATAGTTGTGTTAAAATAGAGAATAAGTAGGCCAAAATGTATTTGATACCGAGCATCGAGAAAATACGGATAGTCCCCGATTTTAACAAAAAAATTAGCATTCTGTTCTTCAGTTATAAGTGAAATGAAAGATCTGACAGTTAGTATTATAATACATATAAGTGTTAGAATTGGACTAAAAAATATTCGACTTCTTTTAGCATTACAAACTTTAAACTGCCACAATCCTATCTCATAGAAATGATTGCCTGCATTTTTGAGGACCAAATGTGAAGGAAGAGGTTTTTCCGTATTGAATTTTATAACTTCTTTTGGCATAACATCAATAATATTTTTATAATAAAAATTCATGTTCAGAATTTGTCTTAATAGATAACCAATGTTACGTCTTTGTTATACTGATTGGTTGTAATGGCAAACAAATCTCCGAAAGCAAATTAATTTAAATTTTTTATGAAAAATTTATTATTTCATGTTTTATTAGAAAATTGGCGGAAAATATTATTTATTATCGAAATTTCTAATACAATAACATTTCCAGTAATAATTTTATACTTTTATAAGTTTCTATTTTTAATTTGTTGCATTTTTTCATTACATTATAACTTAACTTGAACTTTGTTGGCTAAAGTATTTAACATTTTTATCATTCTTTAAGATTATTCAATGAGTCCATTCTTGGTACTAATAATTTGAGCTAAAATATAATATTTGCAAGACAATCACAACAAATCGATAATTTTTAATATATGAAATTAGTTTGTTGATATTAATTTAATGGAAAACAGGAGCAAACTCCGTTACATGAGGAAATTCAATTGTCGAATCTATACGATAGCATATCTAAAATAATGTTTTTTTCTTTTCATTGAATGATAGAAACTTTAAAAATGAATCTTATCTGCTAATTTTATAATGTAATTCAAGTTATATATCGTTGTTTCTCAAGGTTACAGTTTAACGCACGCTATGTTTATCGAATATTATAGTTTCATTTTAATGCGTTTATTACGATAGAGACACTTTGAAGTAAATATTTTAGTTTAAACAAAAATTACAATGTTAATCTATAATATTCTTTAAAAAGAACTATTAAGTTACGAACTTTGTTATTTTGTGCCATGTTTTTATAGGGATGTAAGTTTTAGGCCGCCTAACCTTAGACATAGGCTCAGTCTACAGCCTAAGCCTATGTTTTTTCTTAGGCTTAGTTTGCATCCTATAGCATAAGCCTACAATATTCAAAGACGCCTGTGCCTACAGCTTATAGGAAAAATAGGTGCATTTAACTCTAATCTCTTATTTACTGACGTAACAGCCTACGACATGTTTATAACCTGTCACCAGATATGTAGGTAATGAGTTTTTACGCGACTGCGTGGACATATGTACATTCACTTTGATATTAAAATACACTACGAATCGGCAGCGCTGCTGTATAAAGTCTTTTTTAACTTATTTTTTCATTAAGCACTATCAAAGCTATTCAAGGCCACGAAAACTTTCATTCACTGCATATCTGCCTGTCACCCTACCGTGTAACGTTAGCCTAAACTTACATATCTATGTTTTTCTCATTCGATATAAGTAATGCACGGAAAATTAAATATAATATTTTTTTATTGGTTAATGCGTGTGCTCAGATAATTATTTTACATGTTTTACTATTAAAACAAGTTGTTTTGCACACTTTATAAATCAATATAAAACAAGAATGAACATTAGTAATGCCCTCACTTTGACTTTAAATCTTTTGTTGGCTTACATTATTAATTTCTATTTTTAAACAATCTGCAAGCTTTAATTATTATTGTTTCGATAAAAAATTTTATATGCTTTAAAACATTGTTATATATAATACTACAATGATTGTTTAGAATATTTTTATTCATTCTTAGTTTAGCTCTCAACGAGGTAACATCAAAACTGGTTTTATAGAAAAGATTAGGAGCGTGTCATAACGTGTTTTAATATAATTAATAAGTCTCGTGACACCACAATTAACTCACATTTGCCCAGTTATTACACATTTTTGATCCGATTTTAGTCATTATTGACCCAATTTTGCCCCACTTTTAGTCATTTTTACCAAATTTAAGCCGCTTTACCTCTATTTAAGCTATTTTTGAAATATTTATGACTTAGTTTTGGCCCAAAACTGACCCAACTATGTTACTTTTTGCCTGATTTTTGTGACCTAAAAAAAGTCTACAGACATCCACAGAACTATAATCGAGTCTCAAGTTATAAGTATTGATCAAGTTTATTAAAAAATTATTTTTAACCAAAACAAATAGTCTTCGTTTAGCATAACCATTATTAAATAAATGATTTTCTCTCTATTCCAGTCTACGTGACTGTATTGCAAAGTCTTTATCATACTACGAATTGAGTACGCGATATTCATGTTTAAGCGTATTAAGCTATCCAATGCATTCTCAATGGCGTAATACTGTATTATCACGAATAGAGAGAAAATCTCTGTAATAAACTGCAACAATCATATCTCAGAAATGATTGCAATCACTTTCTATTAACAAATTTGAAGCAAATTTTTTCAATTTTAAAATTCATACGTTTATTAGCATAGCTTCAAAACTATTTAATAACTCTTAATTGAACAATAATTTTTTAATAAAATATACATTAATTTTTAAAAACTATCTTATTAGATAACAAATGATACCCCTTTTTATAGTTAATGGAAACACATTAAACTTTCATTATCAAAATATTATTTCTTGCTTAATTTGAAAATCGATAGAAAAATTTAATTAATATCAGAATAATTAATACAATGTTTATTATCATGTAATAAGATTTATTTTTTCATATTTCTTTTGAAAATGTTGTAATCTTTCTCAATCAATGTAATTTATTGTCTATTTGTTGTGTTATAAGTTATAGCAGCCTTTTTATATAAAACAAACTAATTTATTCGATTCTTTGTAATAAATAACTGGACAATAGTAATAATGGTTACGGAACGATCCTATTTATTCCTATCTATTTATAGATAACTATCATCAAATTGAAATTGTCTGTTAATTTTAAGTTAATTTAAATAATCACCAAACAAATACACAATTTCTTTTCCATAATGATGGCCACTTTCAAAAAAGTGAATTTTATCTGCTTATTTTATTTTTATCTAAATTTTGTCATTTTTTGGATGTTATTCAAGGAATGTAAATTATATATAATTGTTTCATTATAACGGTTTTTATTGTTTTAGAGACAATGAATTAACTTTTAAACTTACACCTTAAAAAATGATAAATTTGATCAGAACTATCAAGTTTTAGATCAGTATTATGATAAAGTAGGATGCTATTCTAATTTATTATGAGTATTGATGAAGTTTAGTAGTTTTAAAATTGTTATGTGCTAAAAATAATTAAATTGTTTTTAAAACTTTAAAAGAAAAAACAAAATTTGATGTTTGCGACCTATTTTAAAACAACAATTTTAATATGAATACTTGATCAAAACTTTTCATTCTCCATATAGATTAATATGGATTTTCTAATATAGACTTTGTCTTATTTTGTGTCTCTACTTTAGAAAATAATAATTATCATGAATAGTCTCTGTTAACGCAACATAACTCAATTTTAAGTTAATATAAGTTGAAATTTTTTTCTCTAATGTACTTTTACCCGAACTTATAGTATGATCATATAAATAACTATTATCTAACAAAAATTAAAAATTACAAACTAAAATCAATAAAACTAGTATAATAAAACTAACAAAATAAAGTTTATTCGGAATTATGATATATCAAAATATTAAACTTTTTAGTAATTTCTTAGCGAGAACTCGAGTCTCTGGATTTGTCAATGACTGTCTGTCTATCTTTCTGTGATTTCTCTGTCTTATAATAAATAAAAGATTTTGTCTATTTTTTAAGATGATGAAGTTAATTAGGATATGGAAAACTGATTAATTTATCAAATTAGTATATATTAACTTAAGAAAAAACTAGCTCTCTATCAATGCGTCTTTATTGTATTATTATATTCCGTTATTTCATAACCTTAAAAGATATAATAATAAAGATTTGTTACTTATAATAAAAATTTTAACTTTTGCTTAAAAAACAATAAAGAATATAGTCGAAGCTGTTTACTTAAAAGTAATCTACGAAAATACTTTTAAGCTAATCATATTAATTGTATATTTCGCATATGAATACCAGACAATATTTTGCAGCTCTAATTTTATTCATTTTGCTATTTACATTAAACATAGGAAAAGGTTGCGTAAAACCTTAAATTATGTAGTGTAATCCTGTTTTATTTCAATAAATTACATGCTTTTTAATTTTCATTGGTAACGATGATGTAATTATTGATTAATCGATTTTTGTTCAAAACTTTGCAATGCTAATAAGTACTTTCTAGAAAAAGTCTTTATTTAAGAAAGATAAAAAGTTAATGTTATTTTTCCGAAGGCGGGTCATTCTAGTTAGAAATAATGTATAAAAATTAGATTCTTATCGCTTTGTGCTTATGCTAATTCACAACCGTTTTATTGGAACGTCTTTCAGCCGGTAATGAGAATACTATAGTAACTAAACCAATTTATAACTAAAGTTTTAAATAGTTTATATTTTCTGTAAAATAATTTAAAATTTCATAAATCATAAACACAAGCAATTCTATTACACTAGGTTTCTGCTTCACACAGATTATTAATATTTATATAAATTGTTAATGTATAGATTTTACAAGAGAGGGTAACTGCCTCATCTAGTGACCCAGCTTTTAACTCCGTTTTTTGAGAAGTGTTGATTGATATAGGTATCGAAGGTAACTTTGATTTTTAGCTCACTTTTTTTTAAAAAAGGCGAGCTTATGGATTTGACCTTGTCTGTGCGTCTGTCCGTCTATCCGTCTGTCGCGGTGTCCGCAGTTTTCTTATTTTAAATTTTTTTCATTTATTAATTTTTTTTAATTTTTTCAATTTTTCCATTTTTACAAGTTTTTAATTTTTAAAAGTTTTTTCAATTTTAAATTTCTACAAAACATAGAAGTGGGGATTGTTAGAAAATAACGTGGCTTTATGTTGACATTGCCAAAACTGTGGCGTAAGTGATATTTACATTTATTTCTTAATAAAATCTGTTAACTCATTGAAATTCTACCCCAGTTTGCTTATACAGTTTTCAATTATCTCTATCGGTTACTATTCGTCAGCATATTTTGACCTAAAACTTATACATTGCCATATCTGCGCCGGAAGTGATATTTTGATTGATTTCTTCTTAGAATCTGTTTACATATTGAATTTCTACCACAGTTTTCTAATACAGTTTTCAATTATCTCCATCGGTTACTATTCTTCAGCGTTATTTGACCTAAAATATAAACATTACCATAACTGCGGCGGAAGTGATATTTTGATTGATTTCTTATTAGAATCTGTTTACTTATTGAAATTCTACCCCAGATTGCTAATACAGTTTTCGATTATCTCCATCGGTTACTATTCTGCAGCATTTTTTGGCCTATAACTAAGACATCTCCAATACAACCGCACAATAATCATAGATAATTCAACAAATTTCATGGATAAGACATACGTTTTTGTAGAATAGTAGGGGTTAGAACAGTGCACATTCATTAGGAACTGATCGCCACACCTCTTCTTCGGAGTCTCATCTGTGCTAAATGGGAAGCTCGTTGGCTGATATCGGGATTATGTTCATGCTTAAGATATACCATAGAGTGGAATAACATTGCTTAGAACAGTGCACATTCATTAGGAACTGATCGCCACACTTCTTCTTCCGAGTCTCAACTGTGGTAAGCCGTACGCTCTTTGGCTGATAACGCGATTATATTCATGTTTAAGACATACCATATAGTGGAATTACATTGCTTAGGACAGTGAACATTCACTACGAGTTGATCGCCACCACACTTCTTCCGAGTCTTAACTGTGGTAAGTGGGACACTTTTTGGCAGATAACGCGTTATAATCGTGCTTAAGACATACCATTTAGTGAAATAACATTGCTATGAACAACACACATTAACAAGAAACTGATCGCCATACCACTTCAGAAGGTTTTACATTGGAATTACTGACGGCTATTGAGATAATAGTTTAAAAATTTAAAATTTTTAACAAAGAAAAATGTTTTAAAATTAAAATTTAATAATGAAATTAGACTTATAAAAATTAGTTTTAGCATTATTTATTTTTTCTAGGAGAAAAGTATACTAACAAATAGGAGTCTACAAAATCATTAAATTTAATAAAATGACAAATCATTATAACAATAGTTATTTTTATTTAAAATAAAAATTCTGTTTTCGTTATCAAATAATTATATAAAACTTTAATAACTATTGTATCATTGAAGTTACAATATTTACCATGAAAGAAAGAAAGTTAAGAAAAAAAGAAGAGAAAAATTTAAAAGATAAGTATAGAAAAAGATTAAATCGTTTAAATTCAGAGTTCAAAATCAATGAAAATGAAAGAAAACGTCTTAGTTATAATAATAAGCGAAGTGTTGATAATTGGAAATCGCAGGAAGCAGAAAGAAAAACAGACTCGAAAAGAAAATTGAGATTAGACGCTAAATGAAGAACACAAGAATAGCAAAAAGACACTGAATCGCGAAGACAGTGAAGATTAGATGAAAATCTACGTGAGCGTGAACAGAACCGTAATACAATAAGATTTTGTATAGTACGGTATGCTAAAACTATGTGATAAAACTATTTTATAATGTCTTAGAAATGATTATTTAATCTAACTGCAATTTTTCAGATAAAAGAATTGAAAAACTATGTCTGTCTGATTATTATTTTAGAAACTTTGTTCTTTACTTTAATAAAATGATTTTACCTATATCTTCATTTGGTAAATGTATAAACATATTTCTTATGTTAATACAGGGATTTTTAGTTTCAAAAATAACAAAATCTATGAAAATTGGACTATGAGTAGGATCAAAACTAGTATAAATTAACTCATAACCAGGTTCAAAATACTCTATAACCACTTCAAATAGGCAAAATTACAAAAAAGTGGCCAAAATACTTGTAACTCATTGAGTAAATTGTTATGCTCAAATTAGTGATAATCAGGCTTTTATCAGGAAATATGGGCTAAAATCGGATTAAATTAGGCATTGATCTGGTAAGATTATGCAAGATTTAGGTCAAAAAGAGTGAAAAACAAGATAGACACATTCATTGATTGCTCACTTTATCCGGTTAATTCATACCAATGTAACTCACTAATCAGTTTTTCAAAATCCTTTGCACCATCACTAATCCCAATTATAAGATAAGACTGCGAATTTACAGTATGGCATTTTCAAAAAAAAAGATTAAAATAACAATACTTGATTAAAACATAAAGTTGTTTTTGCCGCTATTCACTGTAAAAATAAGGATTTTTTTGCATAAAATGATAAAAAATCTAATAAAAAAAAGGAATCTTGACAAAAATGTCAAAATTCATTTTATTACTTAAATATCTGTATATGCCGAGCTTCGAAATAAAATTGAGGAATTTCAAGTTCAAAATTAGCAAAAACTTTCAAAATAGCAAAATTAGCCAAAATTGAAGTTAATATTTTAATGGAATATGCCACTACTTGGCGGTTGTATAGGTATATTAGAGTCAAATAGAGCAAATATCAGTTAAAATTGTGGAATATTATATTAAAATAACAAAATATCTATTAAAAATTAAGGTGGCATATACAGATATTAAATTATAAACATATGACAATAATCTAGCAAAAATGGCTATAGAAAAAGCATCCCAAAGAACTTACTGAATGTATTAGATATCATTTGTTAGTCGCAACGAAGAGAATGAAAACGAAATATAACACTAAATAGACGGATTTGAGTACGATGTATGTATACGCATAAATTAGTTTACATTATATATACAACGTGGACTGTTCTTGCTTAGAAAATCCAATTAGGACTGGAAATTGTGTCCAAATTAATTGAAATTTATCACAAAATTCTCAATAAACCTGATTTTGTGTTTGAATGCTTGAATTTAGGAATTAAATGGTACAAAAGAAAATTGAAAACTAATGATGAGTAGTGACGAAAAATCCTTATTTTTATAGGACATAGATAGAACTAATACAATAAAATCTATATATGAATCATACTAAAATAAGCATTTTGAGACCCATTTAATGTTCCTGAAAATCCTAAATTTTAATAATAACTCCTGAAAATTTTCGATAATCCTGATTTTCTTTTCTAAATAAAAGAACTAGAATTGCAGTTAATCAATTAGTTTTCAATCACCTGAAATAATAAATTTTTGAAAAACTTGATTTATCAAGGCATTTTTAATTAAATTGTTTTTGTTTTGATGCTAAAATTTGAGTATTCAACATGTTAAAACTAAATTTAATTAGATTTCCCAGAAATGCAAATGAATTTGTGCTGACAAGGGAATAATCACAACTGTGTTAAGCCGAATTTTTCGATACAATTTTTTTTGGGTAGAGGACATCGAATAAAACATGGTAAAAAAATATTTCGGCAAACAGTGAAACGGGACCTGTGGTGGGCCTGCAAAGTTTTTTATTCAAAAAGGGGAACATAATTTGATTAAAATTTTAAAAATTAAGAACTTTTCAAATAAATGTGATATTATTCAAGCATTAGTTTTAAAAAATTATTCTATAAATTAGCAAAATTAAAATCCAAAAATTAGGGTCATAGGTGGGGGTCAAACAGAAAGTGGGACAAAAATTTTGAAGTTTAATAACAATTGAACGGATGGGGTTAAAGGGGTGTGATTTTCACAAAATAATTGTACTAATTTATAATATTTATTTAAATAGTAAAAAGTTTTAAAATATTCAAGGAAGTGGGGTAGAAGTCAGTGGTGGCAAATATTTTTGAAAATTGTTTTTTAAAGAAACCTTGGACCCCACCCCCTTCTTTGGTATCAAATTCTTTAGAATTAAATGGGCTTTAATTTTTTACCACCCAAACCTTCTTCGGCCCTCCCAATACCGAAATATAAAATAAAATTCGATTGGGGGACAAAATTATACAAGTACCAGAGACTTGTGGCAATGTATTGAAATCGTTTCGCGTTACCCGGAGTACACCTGAACATTAAAGTGTTCGGAGGCGATTTCAACTATACTCCATAGAAAAGGGAAATCGAAATAAAAGAGTTTGATAGGTACAATAGTTGAAATTAGTTTAGAGAAAGAGAAAATTTAATTTTTTTTTGATTTTATAGTTTTATTTAATTTTTTTGGGTTTTTTAATAGTTTTTTAATCTAATTGATGGTAAAGAAAGTCATCAATGAATAGATGTGTAAAGCAAATAGGTGTTTGACACCAACTACATCTCAAAAAAGACTTTTGAGGACAGTTATTTCCAATTAATTCGCAATAAATTCCAATAACGTTTTCGAAACAAACTTGGTTTACGTTATAAAATTCTTCGTATTCCACATTATCATATTTAGATTTGTACCAAGCATTTTTAATTATGTTTATGAAGTTTGGAGAACACAGTTGGTTATGAGCGAATGACTTCAAAAGGATTATACGTTTATTTGTGTATATATCAAAATCAATTTCACGTATTAATACAAAATTTATTAATGCTTTAAGGAGATTCTTCAATTGTCTATAATAGTAGATTGTACAATAGTGGTTGTACAATAGTTAACTCGATTTAATATTCTCCTTATTACTTGTGATCTATGTGTTTCGCTAACAATTTATATTTTCTTACAAATCGGTGCACGCTACTCCATTTTCTTAATTTAGTTCTTTCTGTATCAATCCAATTACATTCTTATATATTTTCGCAATCTTCAAAAGAAAGATGTTTAGTGAATTTATTATTAACCACACAACTGTCGTTTTCGCTATGACTTTTATTTTCGCTTTCACTTTCGCAATTATCTATTTCAATGTCAAAGTCATCACACACTTCTAAACTTTCAGACACATCAATGTTTGAAATAATAAGTTGTTGAAAATATGTAAAAAATATTTTTCCGGCTTCAATTTCACAATTATTTGGTTCTTCTATTGATTGTTGGAAATCTAAATCAAATAAATCTTTAAAAACATTAAATACACAGCTTGGATTAACCTTGGAAATGCTCTGAAACAAAACAATTATCCATCATTTATAAACTATAACCATTATCTGTTATCTATTTTAATTTTTATTTCAATTTTTTAATTTTGAAGGCTCCCCTGTATCAATACCAGTGGCTTAAATGGCATTGCCACGGCTACTCCAGTTATTCAAGGACTTATTGGCCAGGGATCTACGCCTTGTTTCCTGTCAGAGTAAGAAGTAATGGGAAAAACGAGAAAAGAATGAAATGAAAGTATTAAGTGGGTTTGAATCTGCCTATACGTCCGTTTAGACTATCAAACAATTGTTAGAAAGTTAAAAAAACCCACGTCGGAGCCCCGAACGAGCAGAACTACAACCAAAACACCGATTATTTACCGAATTCTTGTGCATATACCTCAATTAATTGTAAATGGCTATTATATAAACAAAATATTAGTTTACAACATGTGTTTTGTTTATATTTGTCCCCCAATCGAATTTTATTTTAAAACCTGGTAATGGGAGAGCCGAGGAAGGTTTGGGTTGCTTCAAATTAAAGCCCATTTAGTTCTCAAGAATTTGATACCAAACAAGGGGGTGGAGTCCAAGGTTTCTTTAAAAAACATTTTTCAAAAATATTTGACCCCACTGACTTCTGTCCCACTGACTTCTACCCCACTTCCTTCAATTTTTTTAAACATTTTACTATTGAAATAAATATTATAAATTAGTACAATAATTTTAGTGAAAATCCCAGCACTTTACCCCCACGCGTTCAATTGTAATTAAACTTCAAAATTTTTGTCACCCTTTCTGTTTGACCCCCTTCCTGACTACCTATAACTCCAATTTTTGGTTTTTAATTTTCCTAATTTATAGCATAATTTTTGAAAGTATTTCGTAAATAATATCACATTTATTTAAAAAGTTATTGATTTTTAAAATTTTAATCAATCCATGTCCTTCTTTTTGAATAAAAAACTTTGAAGGCCCACCACATCCCCCGTATCACTGTTTGCTGAATTTTTTTTCTAACATCTTTAATTCGATGTCTTCTACCCAAATAAATTGTCTCGAAAAATTCAGCTTAACACAGTTGGGATTATTCCCTCGTAAGTTGAATAATGAATGTTTGGTATGTAGATTAAATTCTTTACACAACCCGTAAACAGCAATTGCCTACCAGTGCCAACCAGATGCAAACCTTCCCAACACGACACGTTACAACCCAACCCAACCCAACCCTTCTTAATCCAAACAAATCCGACCCAAAACGACACGCTACAAATGAATCCGATCAGATCCGGCACATCCCAACCCCGCTTAAAACAACTAACCTGACCCAACATGACCCAACTCGACCCAACACAACCCGTACCAACCAACTCCGACCTTCCTCGACATAACCCGACCCAACCCAAGGTAAGTCACCTCCTTGAAACTATACTCAACGTTTTGATTTGATTCCAGAAAAGTAGGTGTCTTGTGGTTGAATTCTCAATTAAATCAGTTTTAGAGCCCCAATTTTTTCAGGAGGAGTCCCACTCCTCGAGTGCCCTTCATTTTACTAAGTTCTTTTCGAGCTGGATTGAATTATATAGGTGTGGCTAGGTTTTTTGAATTTTTTTGCGCCTTATTTTTTAGGGGTTTCTACCCACTCGTATGAACCCTCATTTGACTCCTTTTTGTGAGCTGAGTAGAATAATGAAGGTTTGGTTTGGATATTTAAATTTTATGAAATCTCCTAAATATGTGGGGGAATTCCAACTCAATGCTATACATTCCTGTGACTAATCGAACTATACCGTACACAACCCATACACATTATAAACCAACCCGTCCCAACCCGTCCCAACCCGTCCCAACCCGTCCCAACCCGTCCCAATTCGTCCCAACCCGTCCCAACCCGTCCCAACACGTCCCAACCCGTCCCAATCCGTCCCAACCAGTCCCAACCCGTCTCAACCCGTCTCAACCCGTCTCAACCGGTCCCAACCCGTCCCAACCCGTCCAAAACCGTCTTAACCCGTCACAACCCGTCTCAACCCGTCTAGCTTGTCAAAACCCGTCCCAAATCGTCCCATCACGTCCCTACTCGACGCAACCCTTCCGAACACAACCCAACCCAACCCAACCAAATCCAACACGATCCGATCCGACCCTGCCGAACTCTTCCAAACCCGACCCATCCAGATCCGACCCAACCCAACCCAACCCAACCCAACCCAACCCAACCCGACCCGACCCGACCCGACCCGACCCGACCCAACACAACCGCTCATTTAACTCTCTTTTGTGAGCTGAGTTGAATGATTTAGGTGTCGAAAATAAATTTACATTTTTCAGGGAAGTTAGACCAACTAGAAATTCTTTTACTTGCATTCCCCTCAACAAAATGAATCCAATAATGTATGTGTGGAGTGGGTGGATGTCAAGAGAGGCGCTAATTATGCTATTTAAACATAATGCTATTTATGTTTTTGAAACCCCACTTTTTAGGGGGGTCACACTATCTCGAAACTAACCCCGACTTGCACTACTCTCTTCAAGCTGAATCCATTAATAAAGGGGTTGAGGGGTGCAAACACCAAGGGAGGCGCCTATAATGGGATACCCAAACACACACATACAACTTTGAAGTATGTATATATGAACCCACCAAACATATCCCTGAACCCACCAAACCCATCCCTGAACCCACCAAACCCATTCCAGACCACACCACACCCATCCGGAACCCCAAACAACCCATACTGAACCCAACCTGAAGTGTCCCGTACTACACCCAATCAGTCCTGAAACACACCAAACCCATCCCGGACCTCACTAATTCCCATCCCCGACCCCACCAAACCCTACCCGTACCACACCAAACTCTTACCGGACCCCAGCAAACTCATCATGGAACTTACCAAACCCATCCCGGAATCTACCACGCTAGTAAACCCTCACCACCACCTTGAGTAACCCCTCATTTTACTCAGATTTTAGAGTTGTGTTGATTGATATAGCTTTGAATAAAATTATAAACTTTTTTGCAACCCAAGGTATTAAGATCCCACCTCCTTGAAACCCACAAACTTACATTCCACTCTTGGATCTGAATACATTGAAATAGGTGTTGAGGAAGTGACCATTCAAAGGGGCTTTATTATGCTAATGAAACACTTTTTTCGCCCATTTTTAAAAAGGGTTCTCACCCCTCGAGTGACCCCTTATTTTATTCAGTACTTCGAGTTGTTTTTAATTATTTACTTGTGGATAGGTATTTTAAATTTTTTTGCTCCTCCTTATTTAGGATGGTCTTATTGATTTCAATCCCCCGATTTGCACTCCACTCTTCAAGCTGAATCCAATGATATAGTGGTTGGGGGTGTGCAGCCAGCATTGAAGGAGTCTATAAAGGGATAGACAAACTCCTTTGAAATATGTATATATGATGTTAATTATACCGAATAATTTATCTCCTTTTGTAGCTGAAAAATAATAATTTGTTATCAGCTTTTCTATAAAATTAAATTAAAGAACTTAAAAAATTTAATTAAACGTTTATGTCAAATAATGAAAACTGAAGGTATATTTAATGGTTGTAATATAATGAAATCTTATTTTTAAAATTTATTATACTGTAAATATCATTAAAAAAATTCTAAAAATGAATTTGCGCTTTGATTATAATAGTATTTAATAGTTCGGTATACGCGTATCGTTTGAATACCTGAAAATAATTCAATTAACAACATATTTAATTGCAATGCAACTATTAAAGTGAAACGATCGATAAGGTGTTAATGCTTTATAGATTTTAAACCCGCGTTGATGTTTATCTGCGAATCGTTTGATGATAATCATATTTGGCGTATGGATGACTATTACTTTGAATGTAAGCTATTGATATTGTTTTAGTAATTTTGTAAATTTTAAATGATATTATTGTACATAACTTTCGAATTATAAATTAATCTCAAATTAACATTTTTATCTTTTAATTTTAATAGATGAGCGGAGTAAACAAAATGATTTGTCGAAATCGTCAAATACAATTGGAATTATTAGCGGATGAAACAGCGGCAAAAGAAGTGTAGTACTGAAACGAAATACTCGTTGTATTACGAAAATCTATTGCTGCCATTTTCGTTGCACGTTAGATATATTACGGTCGTATTGCACAACAATTGCAACGACATCTGATTGAATGAATGAGTTTAATTTTGGTACTTTTTTGTTAGATAAAACTAGCACTTAATTAATTAAATTTAGAAAATGTGAGCTATATCTTTCTCTCTTTTTCAAAATAAGTTAAATAAAATAAATACATTAAAATATATGCCAATAATGAATACCGTAATGATGGGAAATATGCTGATTATATTTTCAGTTATAGTTCATTGCTCCTATTAATATTATTTAGCTATTAATCAATGTTTATATTGATTAAGTAAACTTCTGAAAAATATTAAAAAAATTAATGAAGATTAAAATCACAAAAATAAAATTTTTTCATTCAAACATTAATTACAACGTTTTCGGTTTGTTTTAAAATGTAAAAAGATACCGAATTGTTATACGAAAATTGATTAAGGAAATTTTATGTTACATTGTTTGAAGAAAAAAAATTAATGCAAATTAAAAATATCTCAATGATATGAGTATACTAGTAATTTTATAATTTCCGTTCCTTAAACATAATATTATGTTATAGCCTACATCTAAAAATTTAATTTAAGAGTAGTTGTTATATATTTTCATTGGAGCTAGCAAACAACAAAGTATCAATGCTCGAATTGTTGATCATTCCAAGCCCACACAGAAGATAAGAAGTTTTTAATATGTAAGCAGCTTTCATTGCCAATACGATAATCAGGTTGTCCCGGAAGCCAATTTGTATAACTTAATTCGCTGCTTTCACTCCATAAATAATTTCCAAATGAATTCAAGCTACCACTTGTCCATATTTGTGTAGTATTCAATTGTATTGAAGTTTCAATAAACTTTTTCTTTGCTAATGATTTAATAGAAATCAAACTAGACTAATACTTATTACAAACATTAGCTTTACTTAAGCATTGTCGGAAGTTCGTAAACTTTAACATTAGCTTAACTTTAACCTTACCTGTACTTTAACATTAGCTATACTTTATCATTGTTGGAAGTTTGTATACTTTAACATTAGCTATACTATATCATAGTCAGAAGTACGTATTCTTTATCATTAGCTAAATATATTTGTGTAACAGTTACCATCAAGTCTAATCATCCCCTTTAGAAAAGTTTCATTCATACCCTATAACAAACCAACACTTGGGTTAGGTTTAGTACGGGTTCTCTAACACGCATGTATGCGAGACATAGCCTCTAATAGTGCTCAACCATTAGAATGGGCAATTCCGCTTTGCCTGCACTAAAAAAACCGGAAAAAGTACCAGGTCTACTCCCTAATCTTTAAACATTTTATTTATATATTATTTTGCTTTTAAATTTACTAACGGATAAGAAAATATAGGCAACAGATTTTATATGTGATCAATGAAGTGTGTTTTAAAGAAACCAATTTTACCACTTAGAAAGCCTATTTTAATGAGAACTTATTCTCCGAATAAGAGTGAAGCATATTACGATTCTTTATTAAATAACTGAATTAATATAATTCATCAAATATATTCGATCAACAATTGTTTTTATGGTGCTATTATTTACCATAAAAGATGCGAAAACACACTTTGGTTAAGCACAACAGTTCTGATATAACCCTTATTCATACCGAAGAAGAGCAATATAGAGAATATTTCGGATAACTGAGAACAACATTTTGAAGTACTTTATTCTTAATGCGAGTCTCAGTTCAACCACAATTTTGGTAAATATATGAATAAAAGTGAGTATGTTTCAAAGTAAGGAAATCTCGTGACTGTTAGGTTAACGCTGTAATTCGTGTTAAGGAGTGCTGACATGCGGTGGAAGTCAAGTATCTGTTTCTTTTAATTTTGATGTTCTCTACGGTATAGGTAACTTGTCAAACAATCATTTTATAGCTTAATCAAAACTGCCTCGTTACATCAATTAAATTATATAGGTATATTAATACATAATAGAGAGTGTGGAAATTAACAAGTTTTTAAATTAAAATACATTTTGAAATTATTTGAAATTATAACTGAGGATTTAAACAATAAATAACCTTTTGTTTTGTGTGTATTAAATATTTTCGTTTTCACAGGCTTGATTTGTTAAGTTAAGGATAATAATTATAAAATGATGAAATTGTAAAATATATTTCATTATAATAATATCCGTAAAAAACAATGAAATCTGCTAATGATTGCTGTATTCAAATGTAATATACAATTTTTTATTACTACAGTTTTGTATTTCACTAAACAATCTAAAGCAATATGCTTCATATCTAATCAAACAATTTTGTTGCATTTAAATGTAACTTTTATTAGTGTTATAGATACGTTATTACATAAATAGCTTAAGATTGCAATACCTTAAAGCAATTAAAAATAAGCATATATATTAGTTGGTAAAATAGTTTAAACTTATAAAGTAAATTTAAGTGAATTAAGTAACGTGTATCTCTTAGTTAAACTTCAGTATTTAGAATTTATTAAAATGAAATATATTTTACTGTTCTCGTTTGTGATAATATATAAGTTATTATTCGGTAAGATTTAGTTAAAATTTAATATTTAAGAAATGTTTTAAAAATCTCTTTTTATTGCCTCACATGAAAAGTTTATGCGCAAATAACCTGTGGTAATTGGGATGCATATAAAGATGAAAAGTGCTATAAAGTTATTGAAAACTTAAAAAGTTTTGAAGATGCAAAAACCGCTTGTTTTGAATTGGATAAATCAAGTTTAGTGTCTATTCGAACCCAAGAAGATCAAAATTCTCTTTTTTATTTATTGAATGATACATATAAAATAGTAGGTAATGCATGGATTGGTAATGAATTCAGTGTAAACGAATATACTAAATGGATAGACTCTGATGTAATAAACTATACTAATTGGGCCAATAGTTATCCTGTTAATGAAAGCGGTTTTGATTGCGTTCAAATAAATCTTAACAAAACATTAAACGGTCAATGGTTGAATGAACTATGCAATAAGAAAAATTATTTTGTATGCGAAAAGAAGCAGAACATGCAGTGTCTGAATTTACAAAAATCTGTTATGGGTTTAAGAAATAATGTAAGCAATATTAACATTGACACGAAAAAAACTATAACAGAGTTAAACGATAATAAAACTAAACTCAAAAGTACAAATAACGAAATATTAAAAGTTATTACGAAGCTCGATAATACAAATGTTTGCTTTTTCGGTGATGAATGGGTTGATTGCCAGATATTTATAGATTATCGAACAAATATTAGACAAAAAATTGCGATACCAAAAAGATTGAATGAAAAGTTTGCCACATAGGTTAATGCTATTAATATTTGTAAAAAGTATAAATCGAGTTTGATTTCTATTAAATCATTAGCAAAGCAACAGTTTATAGAGACTTTTATACAACTGTATAAAACACCAATATGGACAAGTGGTCGTTTAGATTCATCTGGAAAATATTCGTGGAGTGATGGCAGTCAATTAAGTTATACTAATTGGGCACCGAAACAACCCGATAATGCGGGTGGCCTTGAAAGCTGTTTACATCTAAATGACCCAACAATTCCTGTTTGGTCTTGGAATTATCAGCAATGCCAGCGATTGTACTTTGTTGTTTGCGAATTTGTATAAATAATTATAGCAACTATTATACCATACGAACATAAGTTTACTAAATTATTATCTTATCTGAATTAAAACAATTAAGATAAATTTAATGATTAATTTTATTACATAAAAATTAACTTATTCAATAAAATATAGCAGGATTAATAAAAACAAAGCAAATTTAACTATTTAAAAACTTATTCAATAAACTATTGCTTAAATACGGGAAGGATTACACTTCACATTTCAAAGGTATTCAGAGCTAAAATGATAAAATCCATAACATTAAGACTGAGCGTAAATCCTTTTTTTACAGCTAATGTAACTTGATTTGGATTGAGAACCTAGCCTACGATAACGATTGTAATGGTCGATTTTTTGAACGATTGTTTTTAATAATATTATGATCGATTAAAAATTATCGATAATTGAAACTAAAACCGGAGTAAAACTGATATTAGAAATTTGATACAATTAAAATTTTTAATAGTAAAAACAATAGAAATGGCATGTTTGTGACGATTAGATGGAGAATTTGTATTTAAATTTGGTGTAAATATTTTGGAATTTTTTTTACTTTGTAAAATTGTCGAAAATTCTTTGGGGTGCAAAATAATTTTTAAAATTTTATGGGGTGTAAAATAATTTTTAAAATTTTTTGGGGTGTAAAATATTTTTTAAAATTTTTTGGGGTGTAAAATAATTTTTAAAATTTTTTGGGGTGTAAATTAATTTTTGAAACTTTTTGGGGAGTAAAATTATTTTGGGGGAGGGGGTGGAAAATAGGGGGAAGGGTAGAGAGGAGGGGTACCGCAGCATTCGTACCGTGAGTTACCCCTAACCCCCACGCCCTACTAATTGCCGTTTAGGAGACTGAAGGGCACCGCAGCATTGCTGCCGGGAGTTACCCTTAGCCCCCCTCTCCGGACTACAAAGTAATAATAAAGCCTACCTCCAGACCTACCTCCTGGCTTCAGCTTTCCAATGCTAAGGCATCGGGCACCGCAGCATTTTCTGCAGCGAGTTGCCCAATAACACTAACACCAGTCACTGTACCGCAATTATCATTTCATTAAATTTCATCATCTTTTTTCATATCATTTATCATCATATCATTTCATCATTTTATATTCATCCTTACCTTAAGAGTTCTGAAACTGTTATGAGAACTCTTAAGGCAAGCAAAAACGACCCATTAAAACTGATTGCAAGTAAATTACAGTTTTTTCATCTTTTTAAATTTTTTTTGACCCCCACCCCACTAGTTGCCCCAAAATTTTATATTTAATTATTAAAGACACATATTAGTTTTACATTATTTTCTATAAAAATATTTAAAATTTTAATTAGTTCTATCTTTAATTGTCTAAAAACTATCATTTGATAATTAAAAAATTGTAGTTTCGTCATGCACAATAAATTGCATGACGTCAGACTGATAGTTTTACTTTAGAAAACGACGCCATCTTTTTAATTGATAGACTATAATACTACTACTTCTATTTAATTAAACATTTAATTATCTAGTCGTTGCCATTTTTAAGCGAGCCATTAACAGTAACAACAAACTCGCAAACAAATTAGTAATATTTACTATAAATTTTAACGAAATGTTTAATTACTTCTTTTCTCAAATTTAAATAAACTACGCAATATTTTACTTTAATAACAAATTTCTATTTTCCATCAAAAATATTTGGGCAGCTTTGTGTTTGTGTTTTCACTTTGTATGTTCGTTTATTTCTATTAATGATGAGAGAAAGCTCATTTTTCCAGAGCTTGAGGTTGAAGATGTTGAGCTTACGCTCAATACTGGTTAAAATTGAGCTGAGCTTCAAAAATAAAATGTACTTTTGAGCTTGAGCTTATTTATTTGTGAATGAACTTAATCGATATGTTTATTATTAATTAGAATCAGAAGCAATAGCATTTACTATCCTAATTATATTTTATTCGCTTCATCTCTCTCTCTCTCTCTCTCTCTCTCTCTCTCTCTCCTCTCTCTCTCTCTCTCAATACAATATTAAAATCAGATGTTTTTACAAACGATAACTAACAATATCTGAAACTTTAAACCTATAGTTTGTAGTGTATTTGACTAGTGAGAGTCGAACGTAGTAGGTTTACCTACGATAGTACTAATGTGGACAGTATAGGGCACACGTTAACGCGTAACCTATACCTGTATTATTGCAGAAGAAAAGTAATTACTGAAGAGGATAAATGGTACCACTGAAGCATAAGTGTACCACAATTAGCAACATAAGTGAATTACATGTTAAACATAGGAAATATTGAAGTAAATAATAACTACTGGAAATAGCACTAAACATGTTTAATGAGTTACTTTACAATGAAATACAATAGCGATAAAATTATTGAAGTGTATACTTAGAAGACAGAAAACATACTGATGTGTTAAACATCAAATAAAAAGTAATATTCAAATATACAGTAATGATTATCTTAGTCATAGACATTATGACTAATTAACAAATTGTTGAAAGTATAAAGTATGTAATTATGACTAATTAGAAATCTCTAGAAAACTGTAGAAATAAAATTATGACTAGTGATGTGAAGGGGAGTTCACATACACTACATGTTGTATAGCACCAAAAAGGTTGTGTGAAAATAATAAAACAAAGTAAAAAAATTAAAATTATTTAAACGATATTATAAACAATATAATATGTTATACGGGCATGTTATATCCACGCGAAGCGGGTTTCTAACTAATATGTTATTATATTATTTCCATTGTTGCCTAACAATTTTTATAAGTTATCACTAGTGTAAGGAACTGCGGGAATTAAAACATTTTTAGCTCTTTAATTCGCTCAAAGCAATAAGCTATAATCAATTTATTGATATCATAGCTATTGATGTACAAAAGTAAAACGATAAAAATTTTGCTTAACTCTTAACCTTAACTCCTGAAACATACACTATTTTAATACAACTTTTAAACATATACTGTCTTTCTAGCTGTTCAACAATATAAAATAACAATAAGCCATCTAAATCGAGATGAAAATTGGTGCCAGTAGTGGTCACAGTTGCCAACATATCATCGACCATAAGTGTGTGCTGTCTTATGGAAGGTCTGCTAATAGTGACTGAATGCCATCGATTGTCGTTCAATGTTGTGCGTGTGTTTGACCTCACTTTTTTCGGGCCGTCACCCAAATTAAACAAGTAGTGCAGGTGTCCATTGACCAACTTTATTGCTATGAAGTATTGAAACAATAGATTTACTTGTAATATAAATCGTGCAGTAATCTTAAATTAATAATATAAACAAGAGTGGAACACACATATGATGGCATATTGAATCAGATTTATTCATATTTATTTAAATCATAAACTTTAGTTAAAAAAATTTATGACAATTTGTGGAGAAACTGAAATTGGAATCTGGAATAATGTTTATTTTAAAAAATGGTGGGCTATGGAGAGGGGACAGACACACATACAGACACACATACAGACACACAGACATCTCAATCATATAATGTCAAATTTTCAATATGCCATAAAAAATACTTTTTCGTATCTCTCTCTGTTCGGAAAGCGGTTTAAACCGGTTTTGCATATTGATATACAATCTCTTATTCTGTACGAAAATCGGTTAGAACTGGTTTTATGTATTGTTGTACAATAATTTACTTTTCAATTGTTTAAATAAATATTTTTGAAATTATTTAAATTTTTAACGAAAATATAAAATAACTCACTATTATTTTTCACGTTCTCAAGCAATACTTAAATAAGCCAATATTGTTTTCATTTATTTTACTTAACTATCTGCCTAAACCATGATATTTAACATTTACAGTGACTTAAGTACTATTTGTTAAATTTTTTTGTGTAATAATATTACAAACTAGTCATAATAAAACAAACAAAATAATTCCCTCAGGAGAATACATTGTTATGGGATTATAGATGCTATTAAATTAAGCTCGTGGTATTAATAATATTGTTTGTTTGAATTCGGAAATTTGAGTTTATTAAAATATTTAATAATCATAGTAATCATTTTGAACATATCCTATTTTAAAACAACTTTTAAACATTTAATGTTTTTCTAGCTGTTCAACAGTATATTAAATTTCATTATACAATACTGAATTTAACTTTAATAATAACTCTAAAATGGACTTTTCAAAAGTTATAATATTATTTACAATACGTAAGTGATTATATGTGTTTTATAATCATTTAAATTACATTTCCCTTTAAGTATTTTGCAAATATGGTGGACTTTTATCACACAATAAAAGCCATTATGGTTTAGATATTTGTGAACAACTGTTAATAACCAATAAATATACTTTTGATTATGCGTATACTACTGTTGGTGGAATACAACGTTTTCTAGCCGTAAATAATAATAATATCACTTATATTAATAAGTTGCGATTACCATATGTTCAACCATTAAATTCAAGTAAAATGGAAAGAGAATTTTTTATCATAAAACCACCAATTGTTGATAAATTAAATTATGGGAACTTACATGTATTTGAATTTCGCGATTTACGTGACAAAAAAGACAAATATTCGGATAAGTTTACACTATGTGATTTCAAAGTAAGTGATTTGAAAAGTTAACATGATTTAGTTCTTTAATATTTCATAAATAATCGCTTAAATAAAGATATTATATAAAGTTTGAGAGTAGATATAATAAAACTGATTATTTTATTATTGATTTAAGGGATTTAAAGATCAGTTTTATTGCTGGAAATACTATGGAAAAAATAAGACAGAAATTTTTAATGTTAAATCATTTAAGTGTTCGGAGAAAGTCATTGATATTAAATCAGAGATCGCTTACAGACCAACATCTTATGACATAAACAGTGAAAATCGTAATTTGCTTATATTTGTTGGGCGAAAACAACGATCTATAAAGTTATCGAATTGGACTGAATTTGAATCTCCTGTTTGTGACGAAATTATAAACATTGATAAAACTGACATTATTCCTCAATTTTTGTATGAAATCGATAATTCACTGGAAATAACTGGAATTTTAGGATTATACTTCAAACATTTCAAAAACATATCAGCTTTGGTTTTATTTTTTCACAATGGAGAACATAAATACTGTGTTACAAAGGAAACAGAATTAAGTGTAAATGTACAAAATTATAAATAAAAAATTAAATTAAATTATAGATAATGTTAACGATTTTATAAATCTAGTGTCGTATTGAAAACTTGAAAACATATTTCAAATGTGAGCATCAAATGATAGGTAAAATAGACACGACGACAAAACTTGGAAAGATTGATAGAAATAAACTATTATTGACGATATTAAATGTGATGGCTATAATTTTATTTATTACCCAATTATTTGCTTTACTTTATGTAATTTGCGTGAAACAAAATACGGTAATATTCATATTTTCGATTTCAGTTATCGATTTTTGAATTATATTTTGTATTTTCTAGTCGTTGACATTTTTAAGCGAACCATTAACTACTGATACGCAAATACATTAATTAAAATATAATATATTTTAATAAAATATTTTATTACTTCTTTTCTCAAATTTAAATAAACTACAAATAAACTCTAATTCTATTTTAAAAAATTATTTGCATTTTTTGCACAAAACATTTTTCCAATTATAGCAAACTAATAAACAACTCGTTGATGGACATAGTTTCGCGATCCTTGATTTGGTAATTAGCTCATCCAGTGTTATGGGGACTTGTGTTTGTTTGGGAAATATATAGACAAAGAATTCTAAAAATTCCATTTATTGCATTATTAATAAATTACTGATACATTGATTGTCACCATTTATTATTTAATAATTAAAATTTGACTTTAATAAAATCAGTTCAGTATAAATGATTATTTTTTACACTGTATTTACACATTTAATTACTAATGAAAATAATTAATTTGCTAATTGCTAAATAATTTGTAAAATCAAAATCAATTCAAACAATAATTGAATATTTAAAATGAATACATTTTGATTAATTTATAATTAAATTTTCAATTTTCAGTTCTTTATAATTTATGATTTAGTTTGTAAAAACGCGATGTCGTGACGCACTATAAATCTCATTAAACTGTTAACACATGTATTAAAACAAAATACGACGCTAAATATGAATCCGATCACACATACCATTCCTTCAAATCTTTGTTTTTAGGCAATTTAAGACATGGTTTATTGGGATGGGATTGTGGCGAAGTTGCGGTGTTTGCACCATTCATATTGAGATGAGTTTGTTGCGTACACGCAGACATAGACCCAAGCATTGGTGGCGTACCAGACACTACTGGTGCGAACTCATAGTTTTTGGTTTCGTCTATTTTATAAGTGCCACCAGTTCTATATTTCACTTTAATAAACAACACAATTGGCGCTATAATCACAACAACAATCAAAGCGATGGCAATCACGCCAATAATCATTGCGGTTCGATCGTTGCTAGTGTTTGGCACACGCGCACCACTGCTTTCCTCCTCTTTTCCAATCACTTTAGGTGTTTCTCCAATTTTCGGAATCTAATCAAATAATTAAATAAAATTAAAAATATCCCATTTAATTATATTAAGTAAATTGTGTTACAATATATATGGGAGGAATTGGTTGTATGGGCACATTTGGTCTGGCAGTTGGATATGGCGTCGAACCGCTTATCTCATAAGTGGGTGCTTCAGACTTGGAAGCAGATGTCGATACTGGACGTTGAGTGTGATATACTGTATCGTATTCGATACCAGTTATCGGATGAAATGTCCATAATGGAAGTTGCGATGCATATGGTGGTAGTGGTGGCTGTGATGGTGGAGTCCATGTCGTTGTCCATAACGGAGATCGAGTCGTGTATCGATGGATATTGTGATGATGAGGATGGATGTGATGTTTATTACTTATACTAGTTGTTGATGAGATTGATGTTTCTCCAGAACCCGAACCATCGAAACAGTCTTCTTCCTCATCATCGCATAACTTGTGTCTCGAATCGATTGGCGTTTCTGTTGATGTACCGAAATGTGCGCCAATTTCTGTAATTGGTTTTGAGCTGGAAATATAAACGGGTGTAATCAAATCATCACCTGATCCACCGTTTTGTGCGCCGTTATTGCACTCATCCTTTCAATAATCAATTAAAAATAATATAAGAAAGAATTGAAATATGGATTTTATCTTTTAATAGTTACTTCGTCATCCCAACAACCGGATCCTTCACCAGAAAATATGAGATCATCGCCATTAAACCCTGATTGGCTTTTTGGCTATCATTATAAGTAATAGATATTTTTTAATTAATAAAATTTCAATACAGTATTTAATTGCAAACGGTTTAACGAATACCTGTGCCATTTGTGGAACACTGTGGACGAAATTATTTTTATTGCTAGTGTTATCTGATTCTAATGATTGATTATTATTTCTAATGCTATTTTGATTCAGTTTATAGTCGGCTCCAATCGACATCAATAGCTGTACATCACCCTCAACGATGACACGCGGATCATCTTCCACTGCCATATCAAGCAATCGGTGTCCATTGAAAACAAAACCAGACA
>JAQIXJ010000470.1:0-33682 GCA_034700185.1 Phthiracarus laevigatus
ATGTCTGTATGTCTGTATGTCTGTATGTCTGTATGTCTGTATGTCTGTATGTCTGTATGTCTGTATGTCTGTATGTCATGTCGTTTGTCTGTCTGTATCTCAGTATGTATCTGTCCGTTCGTCTATCTAGCGACAAGTTTGTAGTTTTATATTAAAATGAGATTTCACCGATTTCTTAAACTAATAAAGGGAATCATATGTTTAAAAACAAATACACTTGTCACAGAAGTATTCCTCATCCTATTAAAAGTGAGTTCAAATTATTGAAATTAACATGTCCATATGACATTAGTAAAATGTGGTTAAATCAATTTATTAATTAAATTTAAAATTTTGATCTGTTTTGCGGTTTAAACCGGGTGTTTTAAAGCGGTTGCGGTTCAATAAAATAGCTTTTCGTTTTTGTTTGCTGTTCGTTAACTGATTTGACGGTTTGGTGCAGTTGGAAATTTTTTGAACTGCCAGAAGCTTTAGTATAATTTTCAAAGTGCATTATGCTTCTTAAACAAGTTTTTTATATTCTTCAAGTTCAGTGTTTCGGGTCGAGTCGGGATCGCAAGCTAGCTTTTAAATTCTTTAACATTTAATAATGTATTTCAAAATTGCCACATTTAATCATTGCTAAATATAGTTCAATTTTCAAGTGCGATGAAAATAATTGAAATGTTTTTATTTTTCAGAAGTTATTTCTTACACTAAACACAACTTATCCGTAATTTTTTCTCTATATTGAATTTTTTATTATCCTATAAATTGGCTATTAAGACAATCGCTACTTATTTCCCGATCCACTTCAATATCACTGAAATATCCTGTAATTTTCCGCTAAATAAAAATTTGATGCTTATTGCAAGTCTATTGCTCGTATTTATGCTGACGAACGCGCGTATGTATACCCATATGCATTAGAATAAAGTTACGGATCATTTATACAGAATGCGTTGAACTGTGCCTAATAATTACAACTTGGGTCTAGTCTGTGCAATGTTCGTAATAAAAGTTTATTTTACTCAATTATTTCTGAAAAAAAAGTTTTTCAGTAAATATATTCTCATTAATGACTTGTTTCAAAATCGTTTTATATTAATTTTCTACTATTATACAGATAAGAACTATACTGAGTTTGAAGTCAAATTTCTTAACATATCCATAGTCTATGTCTCAGTCGCAACAAATTACAAATAGTCGCTTTAGTTAATATGAGTTTTTTTTATTGAATTTACTGTTAAATCAGTTTAAATGCGAACAATTGTAAAGTGCTTACAAAAAATTGCAAATTACTTACGAATTACTTATTTCGTTAGTATAACATATAAATAGAGACGACGGTAGCAATTATTATTCACTATTTAAATAGCTTCTGCTCGACAAACTTTACAAACTTTGAGCTTATTGTTGCGCCGCATATTCGGTATTGTACAAGAATGACAAACACGTGGATTAGTGAAGCATATTCTGAAGTTCCTGTTAAGTACTTTTGTTTACAACGAAAGTAAGAAATTTTCTAAAAATGCTTTCTTATAATATTTTTAGTGTACTGTAGAAGATGTTTACTTATTGTATCAAATTATATAAAGCCATTAACTAGATTGTAACATAATATATTAATATTAATAATTTCAATTGAAATGTGCTTTTATGAGTAAATTAATATCCTATTCTCAACGAACTATTCTGGGTTTCCTACGTTTTATTAAAGAAAAATTAAAAAATTCTTGATTGTTAACGAAAAAGTGAATAATTATGCTTTAAAATAATCTAAAAATATGACTTGCTTACATGGTTGCTAATTGGTAATGAATGAATTCGGCAAAACTGGATAACAATTTAAGTTTCCGTGCGAAGATTTTATTACAATATAGTTTTCTATTGAAACTCAGCGAATAATTGTGTATTTTCCTATTTACTTATTTTATAAAACAAGAACTAAAATATAAATGGATTTACTTTAATCTGTTTACACATATGTAAGTAAGCTTTGCAGACAGCATTAAAAATAAAGAGTATTGGATATCAAGAAGTTGCAAAACAGTACCACCAACTGAACATTAAAATGTTTTTATCAGAATCGTTTCATTAAAATAACAAAAAACGCAATTTTCTGAAGTAACGTTTATTTTTTTTATATTTTCAGAATTAGATAGAAAAATAAAAATAAAATACGAAACCTCGCTACAAATTTTTTATTTTTCCAAATTCTCTATATAATTCTGATATTAAAAGTCTTAATTTAATTCTTACCAGGTATATGAATCACAATGTTAACATGAAAAGCTCCGATTGCGACGAATAATGTGTAGGAAGCCTTTTGGAAAATAAATAAGGAATTAAATTATCAGAAATATGAAATGCATGCAAGCATTTTTTTTAAATTCTCATGAAAATATTACATATTATTTAAATTCGGTAAAAATATAAATAAAAACACCGATTCTAATAATTAGATTGAATACTATTAATATTAATATTAATTCTAATATTAGTGCGCAGGTTTATGAATGCATAAATACAATTATGAATCGAGTGTATAGGAAGTGATGTAAAGAATTGAAGTAATCGAGTGGGTGTTTCCATTCCTAAATATAACGAGTGTATCCCTCGTGAACAGAACTAAGCGATTTTATATTACTCGAATAAATATGTGCATTGCGAAACAAAAAGCAAAAAATTCTATTTTGTAAAGTAAAACACATGAAATACCTAGTAGTTCAGAATTTAGTAGCTGCATCAAAATTTTAAATTTTCAAAAAGTTTTTTTTATTTTTTTTTGTTTAACTATCTTATATTTCATATTTGATATTTTCGTTATGGTTTCCTTATTTTTCCGTTATAAAGAAACTTATAAGTCGATAAATTTTTGTCAAATTATTATTGATTCCTAAAAAATGTTTTTTTCCCGAGAATTTCCTATTACAACATTATAAATTGAAAAACATATCGATCAGAATAGATAGAGAGTATAAATTGTACTTAGATTTTCAAAACAGCGAACAGTATTGGTAAGGGATTTAAAAGCGATGCTTGAAAGTAAATTTACCGTAATCGACACGAGTGGGAACATTATTGCTTTTGTTTTTATTGTTTTCTGCTTAATTAACCTTATTTGTATGTCAACAATTTTTACACATGGGTTTCGAACATTAATTCTTACTTCAAATGCTCGGCTCCCGATTTTTCGGGTTCAGATGTGATTTGGAACTTAAATTAAAGAAAGTACAGTAGTATTGCAAAACACAAGTTTAAGTTAAACAAAAAGTAGAATATGAATAAAAATAAAAATTTTATGCTTTGAGGCGTGAAACACATTTTTCTCTATTAATTAAAACCATTCAGTATAAAAATTGAGTCGATAATAATACCACGAAAAGAAAATCGATGATATTTAACTATTAAAGGTGCTAATGGTTTGGTTTTTAATGGTTGGTTTATGGTTTTAACCATTTTTTAGCGGTTCGGATTGGTTTGGTTTAAGTTTTTAAATTTCTATTTGGATTGGTTTGAAACTACTAAAAATAAGAAAACCATTTTCAAACCATCAAACCATTTACATAAAAAATAGAATATTTTATTTTAGAGTTAAATGGCATCTTCTTCTAATATACATAATTTATCAATTTTAAAAATAAGAGTAAATAGTGAATGCGTTTATAATGTCGAAATAACTTTTGAATGCGTTAAATCAACAATAAATTTTGACATTAATATTTAAGTATTTTAAAAAAATTAGTTTAAAACCATGTTCACGGGATATAACTTTCATTAATGGTTTATGGTTTTTTAATGGTTTGGTTTGGTTTGGATTGGTTTACATAATTAATTTTTGTAATAGTTTTGATTGGTTTGGTTTGAGAACGTAAATTTACGGTTGGTTTTGGTTTGAGAAAAGACAAACCATTAGCTCCTTTACTATCTATATATCATGAATGAATATTACATTAGAAAAAATATTTGCTAACTTCCACCAATGTAATAATCTTTATTTTTTCTTAATTTTCATTTTCAATAAATTGAACCGAAAAAAAGCAAAACTAATCAATTAGACTTTCAAAGTTAGAATAACTATTTTACAATAGTTTTCCTTACGGGATTCGAATACATTTGAATCTAAATGACTGTAGAAGTTAATTAACTATTCCAAACGTATAACGTTAGTATAACTGCAAATATTATAACTGACTGTTTAAACACTGATTTTTCACTAATAAATTAGAGCCGCAATCTCTAATGTAAAAGTTATGTATATTGCGAATTAATATATATAACTCTAATCAAATTTTCGAGATTGAAATTCAAACTTTTTTTAGTTTAGTAGTTATATTTTTTACAAAAATTCCAAATTTGATTAAAGCGATATTTGATTCCAAATGCTTTTGCTATTATTATTATTATTATTGCGGTTGAAGAGTTTTAATCAATAAGAATATACGTTACTGTCAAACAATGTCTTAAAGTAATAGTTGAACCCCCGGTGTAATCTAATCTATAAAAGGAAATCATTAAAAATGATAAATGCTTCGAAACAGATTAAATGTTATCTAATGATTTAAAGTTTTTTTAAATGCTAAAGAATAACAAAGTTTTACAGTTTTTTAGATAAGAAACCCGCAAAATGCATTGAATATCATTAAAGGCTAAAATAAATGCTACCAAAAAAAGTAAAACAATTTTAATTTTTGTTTGAGGCTATAGTTTTTACGTAATGAATAATATAAGAAAAGAGTTGTCATAAATATTGTTTGCTGATTAATACCAATATTGACTTGGTTTCTACTTTTCCGAACAGTTAATTTTTAATTATGCAGATTAAATAGACGTCGGAAGTACACCCGCATATATTTTAATTAAAACTCTAGATATAATTTGTTTAATTAGATTTTTACTCTTGTTTGCTTAAATAAAAAGCCATTACTAAAATTAGAATCCATTAAGTTGAGCATAAATTATCCAATTTTAATTTGAATATTAAGGATACTATATTTAAAAGCGAGCGATATTAGTTTTTCCTAATACTACCGTACAGTTTGTCGCTAAACGTGTTCAGAAGTGCTTGTTAAACAAAATTAAAATTGAAAAAGATTTATTAGTTAATTGAAGCAACAAAGAAAGCGTTTTATAGCCTACAACCCACATTAACTATATGTGATGATAATAAATGATAATGAGCTGATATTGTTTTAGGTTAGAGCACTATTAGGTTAGAGTTTAGAGATTAGGTTTAGAGCATTAGTCCAATTACAATCGCTTGACAACAATTTAGCAAGTCTAAGCAAAAAACTCTTTAAATAGACAGTTAATCTATCAGGATGTTATTTTTTTAATATTATTCGTTAAACTTTTTATTTATGAAAAAGGGCGTTGGGTATAATCGTTAACAAAGCACGTTTACTAACTAACAACTAACTTGCGTTGGAATATGCTCTGCGCTAACGAATTAGTCGAGTGTCTTGTTAAAAGTTAATTCTGACATTGATTTTTTAGACTTGTTCGACTTTTTATTATTATCTACGTTTAATAGGAAATTGAAAGCACATCTAATAAACTGTTCGGTAATCTTCTTAGATGCTACTTACAAAAACTAAATTTTAACAAATTGGAAAATAAACAGAATTATTGTAACTAGAGTCGTGATTTATGGGGATTTATAGGAAAATTCACTATTGCCAAATAATATTTCTAATATTCTATGTAACAAGCAAGTATTCTACAAGTTTTTATATGAACACAATTAATACTTAATTAAATATTTGTATAAAAATGTCTATATCTCAGTCAGCATTACAAAGTAAAATAATATCAAATTTTTTGAAGTTTTCTAGTCAAGTAGAGAGATATTAAATGAAGAAATAATATGAAAAATTTATTGTTAAAAATTATATTTACTATTTAAAGAGTGTAATTAAAGATAACTAAGCTGAAATTTCGTTTTACCCAAAAATTTAAGCTTTAAGTACCTAATTTGGTGATTTGTTATACCCTTAAAATCACTTTCCTGATGATAACGAACACCATTGAATTTGATTCCTAATACTAAAGTTTTTCATGTAGCTATAAAAAATAAAAATTCCATTTCCTTTATTCGAGTTTTCTTTTAGTTCATTAAAATTATTAGGCATTCTTTAATTTTCTAAATTAATTTATTAGAAGAAATAATTTTCACACAATTATAATCAACATGCATTGAACGTTAAAAACTATTTTCTACGAAATTTTTCAGAAGTATATTTGAAGTTTTTGAAATAAGATATCTCCAGGATATCGAATGGTCTAGAAAAGATTTAAGGGGTTTAAAAATTCAAAGGGATGAGGAAATTTAAACTTGTGATAAAAAATTAAGGGCGGCAGTCAGACAATTTTTCCTATTTTGACCAAAAATTTCAAAACTTATCAAAATTTTCTGTTCTTGAACTTGAATTTTGAATGTTGCATCCGACTCCTGAATTTTTATTGGGGTGGGGGTTTTTTTCTGATTATTGCGTTTTTAAAAAGCAACTGCGCTGCATAAAAGTATCACTGATTGTATAAAGTTCATAAATGAATGCGTGCACAAATTAACACTTCATAATTTCTATAATATAAATTTAATGTTATTATTAAATTACTAATTAATAAACAAATTTGTTGTTTATCACAAATTCAGTAAAACAAAAGTGGATAAAAAATATTCATTAACAAAATTTATATAATATATTAATAATATAGTGTGTTAAACTTCTTAATTTACTTAACATAAAACACTTTAATAATAGCTGGATAAAAACAAAAATAAGATTAGTTAAAATTATTTAATTTTTATATTAAAGGCATACATCGTAAGACTTTTTTATTTATCTTTAAAATTCAATTTTTATAGCTATAATAAACATTTTTAAAATCACGTCTTTTTTTAGAAAGCTTACAATCCAATTTCGAAACTTCTCTAAATATTTATTTATTTCCTGTAAATCAGATTTTAAATAAAAAAGAATATTCTATAGACATTCTAACTTCTTTGATATTATTTCGTTCTATTTTTCCTTTATATAAGGTTCCATAAAAAAAGATTGAAGTGACGAAAAAACCAGGTTATGTACACCTTTCAATTACCTTAGTTCAGTGTGTTCGCACACAATCACTCAACTGATGTTACAAACAACAAAAACCACACATCGAAATGGGATAAAATACATCGGCGAAAGAGGCGATAGAGAAAGAAAATCGTTTTATTATTTACTCAAAGAACTTTGATTGTGTGGATGACTGACATACACAGAATGAGTATTATATTCGATGTTTTCTTTTGGGGTAAGTATTTTTTTCGACGAGATAATGAAAAAAAGTGGTACTTTTTGTATGTATGATGAGATATTTGCGTGATATATTATAACTGGTACAAAAACCATTGGTGTACGCGCTTTTGTATTCGCTGAATATAGTATTTTTACGTACGAGTGAATATTCTCTCGCTGTGTGTGTGTGTGATCGTACTCGTATATACAAAGTATACTGTAGATCGTTATTTTTTTGCGAAAAAAGTGATATGAATGTAATGAATTATAAATAGGTTAAACATTAGGTAAAAAATTGTGGTTCTTATCTAATAAAATCTTTTTTTTTAATGTCACGCATATTTTTTAGCGTAATTTTACGCTATGTGCCTTATAATTGCTTTCGAATTTTTCTGTTAAACAACATTTTTGATTTAAATACGATTATTATACTATTAACCATAGTATCGGTAATAACGATTAATGTTAATGATAAGCAAAATAAATTTTGTTATAACTAGAAGTTATGAAAGACTTAATTATAACCAAACTCTAACATAATATTTGTTAAGCCCAATATCAAAACTAATATGTAATTAACCATAAGTATTTCTAATACCGCTTTTTCACATTTTATTCCATTAAAACCAAAATTTGTTGCTCAACTTTTCGTATGTTCAATACATTTTAATAATATTAAATAAGCATTAAAAACCGTTAACTGTCTACATTTTAATATTAGGTAAATGCGTTACATTTAAATATATGCATAGATTATTGTTACGCTCACATCAAAATAAATTAATGACAGTTGCGTTAACTTTGCTCTAAGTTCTGAGTAACAAATCAAGAAAACAGTTTCGTTTGGCTGAACTGTCTTAAAGATAATACGATGTGAAAGCGCAACAAAATTGTCTAAGTTCAGGATTTTATGCTACACACAATAAAAATGCATATATAGACATGAGCTGTTTCAAAAATTGTTTCGTTCGCTATTACATATTACCGAACGAATTCAAAGCTCGCATTTCATTTAAAATTAATGTAAAATTCTTATATCCACTCTCTAAGCATAGCTTATTAAACTGTACGTCAAATGGGAATATTGTCTCGATTTGAAATGTATAGTCTAAGAAAAAGGCAATAGTGAATCAACAGAAAATCTTATCTTTAATTTTTAATATCCAAAACCCTTAAGACTATCCAAAAAAGAACATCCAAAGAATTGTTTTTAATTCGATTGGCAGACGTTGAATATTATTCGAGCTAATGAACCAGATTTATTATGCAGAAAAATTTCCATTAAAATGTAAACCGTATTTATTTCGTGCATTAAAATAGTTTAGGAAAATATTATTTTTGCATAAAATTCGCTGTAAATTTGATTAAATTAAGCAGCGAAAAAGGTTTTTTAAAAAGTGTAAGTTTGATTAAATATTTATATATTATTTCGCCTAATGGTGAACATAAATTCGCTGCTATGAACCGGCGAATTAGGATAAAGAGTTTAATTGAGCATAACTGTAAAAGTTTAAACCAGGGGTCATTGCGATGCTGGAGTTAATCGATATTCTGTATAATTAGCCATTACTGAAATTGGACTGTTCTATGGCAGTGCATAAAAAGGTTAATTATTGTCAGGTTTTCTGACTTTACGACTATTTATTTTTTTTTATATTTATGTCAGTAGAATTAATTCTATGCTTATCGCTAATATCGAATAATGGCTATTTATTATATTGTTGTATCACTGAAGTACATTAGAAAGTAAATAAGGGAGCATCAAACTTAAGCTTATAATATGTTTGTGTCTGCAAAACTATAAACACGCTTATAATTAGAGCTCGAAAATTTCGGGCTCAGCAAAAAGTTTAATCCCTGTGGGGTTTCGGTTAAAATTATAGCCAAAGTTTGGAAAAAGTTTTCGGTTATTACTTGAATGAGGTATATTTTAGAATACTATAATATTTCAACTTTTTAATGTAAAAACGGAGTATTTTCGTGCAAAACTTTAAAAAACTGACAGAAATTTTATAACTTAACAGAAAGTAAACGTTATGTAAAACATTAATGACTTGTAATTTGAATGCTTTTCATTTAACGTAAATAATTTTTGATGAAGATTATTTTCCGAGTGAGTTTTCTGTCTAGATATATTTTTATTATTGAAAAATAAAAATTAAAACATTGTTATTGACAGTTGATTTTTGGGTTGTTTTGCTTAATTAGTAACCCGAAATTCTATTTTTTAGTGTAAAAATTTATCTTTTAGATAATCATTCCACTCAGTTAAAGCTTAAAACTTAATAGAAGTTTGAACCTTTAAAATATTTCTGTTTAAAACCGAATTTTCCGATACTATAATACTTAAAGAAAGAGAAGATAACAAACCTGAAACTGTTTTATAAAATTCAAAGTTATCAAACATATTTTCTACATATGATTAAGACTTTAAAAACTTTAGACACTAAAGTGGCAGTAAAATGATTTTTAAAAAATAAACAGAGAGATAATAAACGTCAAATATTTACGGAAAGATGTTTTGAAAAAATTGTATACAAAATTCCCAAACTTGTCATTTTATTAAACATGGTCTGCCTTATTAACTATAGAATATAGTCAGACTAGAATACTTTTATAAGATACAAAAAAAACAGCCGACATAAGAATTAAGCAGAAATGAATAGTAATTAAGTGGATTAATTGAGAATTGTTACATTAGTAAAATAATAAATATGGATTGTGTAGTACAATAGTGTAATTTTATTATTCACAATATGTACTATAATTTGCGTGTTAAGTCCTCCTACAACAATGACCAATGTGTTTTCTATTATTACTTACATGATTCTTAAGCATAAAAAGAGTTATGTCACATCAGAAGAACAAGCCAAATGGAAATTACAGTATTTTATCTCATAATACTCTTGCAATATTGTTTTTCCGTTTAACAAATAGATGCTGAGATACTGTAGTTTTAGCAAACATCATTAATAAAATTTTTGATAAACAACCAAATATTGTTAGTTACGCTTAGAAAAATGCAAATAAGCTGCACGCTTATTTTAAATGCACAACTAATCATTAATCAACGCAATCACTTTAGCATATAACTATAAAATTTAATAATCTAATTAACTAAAAGTATTTAATAACATAATTAGCTAAAAGTATAAAATATTAAATAGCTTTTTTCAAACAAAATTAAAATCTTTCTAACAAAAGTAAAATAACTTTATATAGTTTAGAGTATTAATACGATTATATATTTACAAAAAAAAATCGATAACTAAACGATTATAAATAAAGTGAAAGAATGTATTTATACTTAACATACAAGAGTGTATATACCACTGGCAAAACTTCCGCTTCGAAGTGATTTAGTACCAAAGCAGCATGATTTAAGTATTGCCATCATTTGCTGTTTGAGTCGTGCGAAATGATGTGCAGCAAATTAAATGTTAAGCACTTTTTAGTTTCTTTTTTTTCTCAAAAGAAAATGAAATAGAAAGGTGACAAAAACTTCGAAAAATAAAAGCCAATTATTTAAACGTGAGAAAGTTGGTGCGATACACACCGTTGAAAAAGAGCGGCAGCTAACGTCTAGACTATAATAGCTTAAAAACAAGTTCGCAGTTTTGCGAAGAGCAGTGAATCCTCTTAGCGATGGTCAGACCTAAACAACAATTGAATTTTCAGACGCGAAAGCGATAATAAAAAGGGTTCGCGAACTGCGAATGCGCTCCGCTTTCGCTTTCAGTATATCTCCCGCACAGAGCGAAAACTATTGTATAATCAAATAATAACAACTACGTTTCCGTCTGCAAAAAGTATATATTAAAATGTTTATATTACGGTGTGCTACGTGTTTCGAAACATTTCTGTCTGACTGAATAAATTGCCATTGTGATCTACTCTATCATTATCGATTGACAGAGGAACTGTTTTCCTTCTATTTTTTGGTTTTTTTTTGCAAATCAGTTGCTAAAGACTCTGTTGACTGGAGTATTAAAAGCTTTTAATTACGGCTAAACAATAAATAGCGAACGTGTGTGCGTGTGTGTGTGTGTGTGTGTGTTGACACTAATGGGTGATAGCAAAAATAAAGTACAATAGAATGAAAGAAGAAGAAAAATGTTGGCAATATTTTTTGCTCGAAATTAATTGCGAGGCGAACAAAATAGCTTTCACTCTCTCTTTCTTTATAAACGAGTTTAGAAAGTTTAAGATATTGAGCCGTAACATCCATAACATTTATAATAATACTTAACTTTTGGGCTTAAGTATGTGCGAGAGACTCAAAGCCATACTTCAAACTTAATTCTCATCATTGAGTCAAACCACTCGTAATCAGATAAATATGGGAATTCGCTTACGGTTAATAGCGCATAAAATGAGAATTATTTTATTTATGATATTAAATAAAATGTATTGATGCGCTTATCAAGAAATTGTGGAAATACAATTATATTTTACAAAAATTTTAGCTCACTATTTAAAAAATGGATTTGACTATGTCTGTCTGTTAATCTGTTCGTTTGCACTTTAAGAAACAGACTTCATTAATTAAGATTTAAAACTAATGTCTCGATGTTGAAATTAGCTTGAATTTAGAAATGTACTTAATTTTAACAAGTGAGCTATGGATGATTGTTTAAATTAATGTTTAAATTAATTATTAACAAATTCCCAAAGTTCCAAAAAAAATCGCAAATTCAATTTATAATTAAGGCTTTAAATAAATAAATTATATTTAGTTATAAAACATATTCTATTAAAATGAGGTTTTTTTCTTTGTAACTTTAATATTAATATGAAAAAATTACAGATTTTAATTATAAATCTGAATAAAGATTTAAATATAAATTTGGAATAATTTGATATTTATATATTTTTAAAAAGTTTCGCAAAAATTTGCGTCGAGTTACAAGTTGTAACTAGTAAACAAAAACGACACATTCATATTGAGCTCACTTTTCTGAGAATAATAGAATAAAGACATTTTATAGATATTATAAGTTTTATTTACTATTAAATAACTGTACTTAATAAATCGATGAAATCTCTTTATTAGTATAAAACTGCGAACAGACAGACAGACAGACGGACGGACGGAAGGACGGACGGACGGACGGACAGATATGGTCAAATCCATAAGCTCGCCTTTTCCTAAAAAGTGAGCTAAAATTTTTTTTTAATTCAAAATTTATTTCTACTTCTATTTTTATACAGGGTTTATTGCTGTTATCAAAACGGTTTCAGTTTAACCAGTTTGAAATAGACATATCATGTAGAATTAAATGTATTTTAAAATACTGTATCCAATTATTTTTTCGCCAAAATTTCAACCAAGCTTTAATTATTTGTATCATTCTTCTAATAATACGAAATCTTAAAAAGTTAAAATCTTTTTTTCTGGAGGAGAGAGAGAGAGAGAGAGAGAGTCGACTAACGATTAAGTAAGGATAAAACAGTTGTGACATGTGTTGAGGTGAATGAACATATTTCACAAATAGCAGATCTAACAAAAGAACCGTAAAGCGCAACTCTAAGCGTAAACTTTTAGTTAATGACCAATCTATCTTACCATTAAACTCAACTAAATATTATTAGACAGTTCTATCGAGAGAAAGTTAAATTAAATTCAATTTACGCGCACAATCATAATAATTTTAATGAAATATTTAATAAATTTATGATTCATGCAAAGCACACTGATGCGATGTGATCCCAACAGTATTGCAAACGTTTACTTCGTCCATTTAAGCTCCACTGTTGAAAATAAATCGTTTTATTATAAGTAATGAGTTCAATGTTCTTCAAAACAGTGTGGACATGGCTAGCAATTTGTAATGCATTTACAAGAATCGAGCGCTCAATATAAAGATTAATGTTAATAGAATTAAACTGTTTATCTACAATGGTATCAATAAATTAATGCGAAACAAAGTAAAATACGGCAGTATTGCTTAACCTATTCTAAAATTGAGCTGCAATTCGTGAACAAAAATGTAGATCTAATAAATTTTGGAAACTCAATTTTTGTAAATTTCAATGGGTTTTAGTAATAAATAAACAGATGATATATTAATATATTGAGCTTAATGCGACATATAACTCATATCGTTCTTTATAGTAATGAATCTAAACTCTCGCAATACTACTGGCAACGGTAGCATTGAAACCATTACAATATAATAAAAATACTTTTAAAGCAATATTTATATTTAATTTATCAAGTTTGTAGTTGCACAAAATAGATTAAATTGAATCATAAGAATGATTATATACAATGTTGATAATAAGCTCAAAGCCAGCACAAAACTCAAATCATGCTCGACAATAGTTTCATGCTTGAAACTGTAGCTCAAAGCTCATGTGTTTGTGTAGTTACAGTGCTCAAGCTTCCGAGTTAGTCACTTAAGCTGATGATAACACGCGAAATGCTCTAAATTCTAATAATTTGATAAAAATAATTATTTCCAACGTTTAAATTATTAATAATTTTTCAAGTTTCGTAATTAAAATTTAGAATTATATTTTTTAGGTATGAATTAATGGTTCTTCAGTCATCTAAGCTACCCTTGACCTTTAACCCAATAGACTATGAGAATAATTTAGATCTATTTATTATTATTATTTTATAATTTTTAGTAAGAATTATTAATCACATCCATAGCAAGCTCACGTTACGCTTTATAACAAGTATTATTACAATGCATAGATACTATCAGTTTATTGGTTATGAAATGGAAAATTTAATTAAAAGATAATTACAGTATATGGTGGCACAAAAGCAGCCACTGATAACTTACAGACAGATGTACTGACATGGCTCAAACTCATGAGCTCTACATTTCAGAAAAAATTTAGCTAAAACTAGGTTTAAAACCCTGACACTTGTATAAGAACGCTTTTTTGTACTCTTATTTTTTCATATAAGAAATACTTGAAAATATCTAAGCTTATATCTAACAACTTTGATACGTTAAGAACTAAAAAATAAATTGATACAAGTTTTTTTAACAATATCATATCTAACGTGTTTTGTTGTACAGTTGACATGTTGCGATATTTTATTTTTATAAAAAGGATAAAAAATACACGCGAATAAGTTTTGATTACTCACATGAGAAAATTTTATTTTTACAGTTTTCTCAGAATTTAACACCGTCTCTAAATATTCAAGCTTCTTAATAATCTCGCTTAACTTTTATGTGCTTATTTTATTTTATTATGTAATTATATTTCGGGAATGCATGTACTGTGTGTCAAAACGAGATTTTCACACTTAATTTACTAGTATGCATATAATAGTACTGTATTTATAGTAAAATTATACAAGTAAAACAAAAAATACGTTTTGAAAAGTGCTATTATCTTCTACCACCACTTTGTCATTCATGAACTAAACCAACGTTTTGCTTAAGACTTACATCAATCGATTCCTTTAATCGTAAGCGTTCAAATGATATATATATTGTTAATTGATCCAACGGTTTTTAATTTAATTCAGTTTGGATCAATTAACAATTTATATATCGTTTGAAAGCTTATTATTAGAAGAATGGATTAAGATAAGTCTTAAGCTAATCCATGGTTAGTTAAAGAATGGTATAGTGGTGGTACAAGAGGATTATAGCCAATATAAAAGCGTAATTATTGTTTGATATATAAGATTTTACTAGTACTATTATACTGTATTCATACTAGTAAAGTAAGTGTGAAACTCTCGTTGGGACACACCGTTATACATGATTTAATTAAAGGCTAATTTCCCAGTAACTTTATGAAAAACTAGAGAAGGATTACAAGTCGAATGGCTAGTTTGAAATAGTGGTTGAAAATATTTAATTTTTCCAATCCGCTATTGTGCCATTACCGCACTTGTGATTTGCACTGCCTTACCTGGTAAACTCAATGTTTTTTATTCCATTACCGTAGCTTTACCGGAGCTTATATACAATTCCACTGCCTAACCATGATAATGGAACTAAATTTTGAAACACTATTTAAATCACAGCTCGTTTAAAATTATAGGTATTGCAAAATATTTTATTCTTAAATTAAGTTGAGATTAAAATCATTTTGTGCAACACCATAATTTTTTCAACTATTGCAATTTAGCTTTATTTTTAGTTTTAATACTGTAACCGATTTTTAATCTTAATTTAATTTAAGAATAAAAATTGTTATACTGTTAAAGTAATAACAATCGGAATATTCATTTTTTATATTGGTTTATTTATTATTTAAATTTAAGTAAAAACGATTAAAATTAATTAATAACTGGATAAGTGACCCATTTTTTGAGGAGGCAAATATTTTCCTTTCGTTCCACTCGTAGAAGTCCGCCTTCACCCCAATCCATGCCAAAACTATTTTTGATGAGCCAAAAATTTTTATCAGTTTTCGGATCGGTTCCCCAACCGATTAACGTGACCGCATGTGTGCCCTGCACTGTACACTCTTCTTTATAAAAGATTACTCCTTTCCTAAATAGAGCAATATTTATTAAATGTATTACTTTAATTAATTTAAATACTAGTTTAACAATTAGTGTAAATCTTAGTTTTGTGATCGAGAATAGATCAAAATTAATCCTAAAATTATTATAATTTAATTGTGAAATTCCATTTGAGTTAAATATTATTGGTAATGAATTAGTATGAATTGTTTTAAACCTGTAGTTTTGAAATGCATCAAATTTCATGACAACAGTTAGCGGTCCATTGTCATAAAGAGCGCGTTGAATCACTTCGTCTGGTGGATTTTTTGGTAATTTAACAAAGCTCACTATTTTCATAGGATTATCTTGTGTAGTATGACAGGTCCCTGCTTGTGGCTATGCGTACAGAAATATAAACACTGTTATTTTTTTTGTTAAAAAATTATCATCAAAATCAAGCAACAAAATTAAAAATAATAAAAATTAATACTGGATTACTATATGGATATGAATCGCCAGAAGCAACTAAACCCGATTTCTTATCAACCAGATAGCCCATGGCATCGCTGGGCCAAAAGCCGACCGCACAGCCCTTGTCGTGCGCGCAATCGAGCAACTGTTGCACACTTAATCGCCTTAATTTTTGTTTGCCATACTTTATGGCGTAATGACTTTCAATAGCGGATGTGGTTGAAAATGCCCAGCAAGACATACAGTCGCCTTGATCTTCAATCGGATATACCACACCCTTCTCTCTCCAGTCGAAATTAGTGGGCAATGGATCAGAACTGCGCTTATTTCTATAACGGCGAGGAATTTCGCTTGAGTTGTACGCATTATTACCATCCATTTCTTCGATCGGAATCGCTGCACCCATTCTTCCATCGAACTCTTCTGCGGTCTGAAAACGCCAAACATGAGTGAACATAACAACCATTAAATAAATTAGAGCTTTCAATAGAAAGTTCCGAATTTAAAAACGCAAAACTTTTTATTTACTGTCAGTATACAGATATAGTCATAAAACAATATAAAAGAGCTTTAGTTTGAGGTTTTTTTTGTTGAAAGTGCATCATAGCATTCGTGTTAATGCTCAATAATACAGCTATTTAAACCAAAGCTGAATATAAACAGTCTTATATGAGACTTTTAATTACCGAACGCAGCAATTTCTAACGATATAATGCGCAATTTTACGAGCAAAATAGCAGTAAATAACATTTATAATTCTGAGTTTAACATAAAATCTTGTAATCGCACGCATCGTTATTGCTCTTCCGTGACCTGTTTATTTACTGAATATGGATATGTTTAAGAAAACTGATTAAATATAATTGAAAATATTTTTAATAATGTTAAAATATTTTCTATAATAAATTAAAAATTTATTGATTCTTTTGCGAAGGTTTAAATTTTATTGTTCCTGACCTTAAAATAATTTCAAAAAATTTTCAATTTCTTTAGTTTAGGTAACTTGAATTTTAAAATTATTGTAAATATCATAGTTAGAGTATTATTCTAACCCAAGGGAGAATTTACTTTGTATAATTCCAGCAATAATTGATTTAATTATATTTTTAAGCGTAAATGATTTTATTAGCGATTAAAATTTCTAGCATAATAAATTATTTACCCTATCAGTTAGAGAGGTTAATCCAAATTTAAAAGATTCATTTCGATAATTAGTAGCGTTAATAGACTTTAATGACGCTAATAACTGGATTTGACGCACAGGGGACTCAGGTTCAACGTACTTACGTTTGAATCTAACCTGATACCTTTCATATGTATCCCAAAAATCGTCAAATCCTTTTAATTTGGCGTAATCACTGAACGAATTGTTCGGATTGTTGGAAAAATATTTTTCAAAATCGTCAAAACCATTTTTGACGGCTACTTTATTGGCTGCGGCCAGATTTTCTCGCTTATAATTTCTAAAAGGATTTGCGTGTAATACGTCTTCGCGCGAAGTATTTTTCTTAACAGGCGCTAAATCGGTTATATAATCCCACCAATCAATTTCAGCGCTGATATTGTGTATAGTAAAAAGAAATATAACAAAAATTGTTATTAAGTTAGCCATTGCGCACTATATGTTAGCAGGAAATAGTTTAATTGTGACGATTGATGATTCGCCATCTGCTAAATTAATTGCTTTTTAATTAAATTAATTAAATAAATTTAAAATATATTTTTGTTTCAATTTATTCAACCGATTCTTATCGCAGAGAATTTCGTGCCGAATTCTTACTGAAATAGTTGCCGATTAAATTAGATCGCTATAACAAACGCGCATAATTTACAACTTGTTTTATTTTTTTTATTACACGATAATTTTTTACAAAAAAGTTGCGTACAAATTGCACTATACATTGGTTTTAGTTATTAAAATACAGTATTTTTGATGGCACGTGATAATTGTCATAAATCATTAACAATATTAATTATTATAGTAAAACAGGTAATCTCAAGATCAGAAATGCAGTTAAAGAGTCATTTTAAAATAGTTCGGTTTATAATAAAAATTAATTAAAATTAATGCACATATTATGAGGGGTTTTAAAATGTTCAATAAAAAAATATCTGCAATTAATTCGTTTAATTGCTAATTTCTGCGTTAGTAATACTTCCTTTCTCTCCACAATTCGTAATTAATTTCGGGGAATGTATGGCACAGAATCTTGGGGTTATCTTTTGACGGAACAAACATCACATTGGCCTGAACGCTCTCGAAATCCATAGTTTTGCACATTATATTTGCCAGCGATGCCGTGTCTCGAATGTTATTTAATTGATCTGCGAAATAATTAAGTGAATAAAAAATAAATCTAATTTTTCTCATAAATATGCCGAATGTGATTAACACATGACTATTAGTTGTGTTCAAACTGTGTACCTATTGTTTTTGTATGTCGTTTAAATTCATTAAATGCCTTTAATGTTCCGAAAACTATTTATCTAAATCTCATGAATGCTCATAATTCTTTTAAATCCTATTTGATACAATACAATATAATCTGTCATTTACTATTAAATAATTATGTATTGTGAATATTTTGAAGATATACATATATTCAAGTATATATAATTCTAAAAAAGTATTTCCACTAAAAAGAACACTATGAATAAAAATTCAAAAATTGCATAAATCTCAATAGAGATCCGGCAATAGCAATATCATAATTCTTGCGAAACTTATATGTTTCATAAGTTTGATGAACTTTAACTAACAAACAAAAAGTATTCACGAAATGTCGTTAGCATTTATTATACTCACGATAAACAAACATAAATCAATATTTAAATTACAGCGTTTGATCAAATCGTCGTCAATAAGAAAAAGTCAATAATGTGTATCGGAAACAAAATAGTAGCATAACAAAACAAAAATAAAAATAAACAGTGGAAAAAAAACTTTTCTAGACATCATAATAACTTTTGTGCTCGCATTACTGTTTGATGCGTTCATTCATGACTACACAAAGAAAGTTGAGCTCTCTATATCCATATTCAGCAAGAAGTAGTCGGGTTTATATATATTCTACATATCATTATACTGTCTGTTTACCCCGCATTATCAATCATAAATAAATACCTAAAGAGAACGATCCAGCTTGCGATCCATGCTCGAAGTAGTATCTGTCACCATATTTCCAGTGGTGAAATTGAATACCGTTCAGACACGCGAAAGTAGGCCCAAATACTGATCCGTACAAATGGCTTTCCGAGAGGCCGCCGATAAATAAATCGATGTCTCTGTAATGCCTTACGAAAATAATAATAGTATAAAAATGATTTCATTAAACATGAACAAAGGTAAACAAATTCAATACTTGTAAACGGTTTTCATTTTATTCACTAAATCAATAGGTATGAATTGTTGCAAGTCTTTCCATGACTTAATTTGAGCTCCGGTGCAGTACTGGAGAAAATAGACATAACCGGGAACTCCGTGTTCGCGACCGCGATTTATATTAATTGCGGGCAAATCTATAATTCTTGCCGTTCTAGGATTGAAAAAGAGGAAATCTTTGACATCTGTGGTGATAAATGGGTCGACATTATTATTTGGGTCCTCTATTAAACCGCGCAGTATTCCATTAGACTGAAAGATAAATTATTGTTTATGTGAGACAATGTAACCGGTATATCAAATGAATTAAATTCCATTAATAAATGAGTGGAAAACTGATGCGAATAATTTTGAATTATTGTGAAACCAAAGCTGATGTAATAAATTATCAGCTAAAGGTATAAATATTTTAAATTTAAGGATTAAATTAAATATTTTAGTATTAAAGTAATGCTTTTATGTGATTAAAAACTAAAAAATTTTGCAAACTAAACTAAATTTATAGTACACTAAAACAATAAGCAAAATATTTTCACTCATTGATTTTCAATAGATTTCCAAAAGCATTACATTTCCAAACCAAATATCCGACATCTCAAAGAATTTGTCCCTTAAAAGGAAGGTATATGAGTTTTTGACGGCATCGAGAAGTACTCGATATTGAGACACAATCTGTGAGTGACCAAAACGCATGGATGCCACTGCAACCGCTTGCAGTGACGATGGATCCAGTTTTGAATTATATTTCGTATATCCGTGTTTTTCTAATTCCAAACCAAAATACTTCATAAGTCTTGGGCCCAAAATCGATGGCATATACTCTCCAAAATTGATTCCATTCGCTTCCGCTATTAACAGTCTCCTGAGATTAATTATCAACAATAAGACAATGGTTGATATTAAAGATTATGTTACGCATACCTTGCTTCTTGAAAAATAATCTCGTCGTCCCAATGCGGGTTAACCGCAGACAAACCATCCGCGTGTTGGTTATGTCTTCTATGCATCATTATGTGAATAGAGTTAACGAATGGATTTTGATTGGCTCTGATTCCATCTCCACTTTGAAAGCAGGTCAGGTCTGGCCGATCGAGACGCTCATTGCATGGCGTTAAGTCTAGTGTGTCCTGATCTCGAGGCAATTGCCTGACTGGCAGTGTTTCTTCGTTTTTAAAATTAAATGATCCTCTCATTTTGCCTGTTTAAATGTGATATATATTTATGTTATAAAAGGTTTTGGTAGACAATGACTAATACCGTTTGCGAAGGTTCTTAATGTCCACGAGTTATTAATTAAATTTCCGCCGTAAACGTTTGACAAGTCAAGAAAAGGTGTGGCGACGTTCATCTGGTCACGCGGTCCTTTAAATTTTCATAAAAACCAAAAATATGTATGATTTTTTTAATCGAAAAAGGAGAAAAATTTATAAAATAAAACAAAACAAAATCAAACAAAGTTCAAAGTGGTTTTATGTTATCTCAACAAAATAAATTGTAAGCTCGTTGTAGCCATCAGATAGAAATGTCAATTTCGTTAAAAAAAAGTTTTTTGTGTAAATGAAATATTAGCTAATTTTCTGTTATATCACAAAAGGAGTTTATTGAAAACATTTTCAATGTTTAGGGAAGCAAGAAAAATGTAGTGATCGTTCGCTGATTATTGCATTCCATGATTCATGAAACATATAACTTTTTATTAGAAAATATTATATATCGCACATCGCACTCGTTTCATAACTCAAAGAATAGAGGAAAACCCAAATTCTTGGAAAATTTGGAATTTTCCAAAGTAATGTTTATTTCATTTTTATTACTTCGATCGCATAGCACTTATTTAATATACTGATAAATTAATGATTATTGCCAATAAACACACAAATTTTTAAGAGAGAATTCTTAAAGCAAAGTATTTGATAGTGAATTTGTGTTAAATTAATGTTAATAATCATAAATATTGCGCAATTGTGTAGTGAATTTTGCCATTATTTTCAATTTATATAATGGAAATGGATATTTTGACTAAACAATCAAATTATTAATTATTTTTGGATATAAGTTTTGCTTAACGACTAAGTAAGTAAATATTAAAATTATATATTAAAAAATAAACTTAACTATAAGGTCAATTTTAAATTCTTTATTTTTTATAGCGATAAGCATGTATTATTTATGTGCCGTATATATCTTAGCACATTTGCAGATAAATTGTTTTAGGTAACATAACCGCTTTAACAAGAAAAAAGAAGGTCTTATAAGATACTGTAAATTTTTTATGGTATCCGTAATAATTGTTTAATATCTAGAAACAAACACTTATATGGTAGAACTGTTATGTAAATGTTTTGAATGATTTTTCACCCCATTCTCTTTTTCAAATATGACAATAATTATGTAATTTTGTGGAGTAATTACTTTTTTAATAAACAATAATTATAGCTTATTCAGCAGACTAAGAAGGCTAAGGTCAAAAAAAGGAAATTAATTGTTATCTACAATAATAGTATATCAAAGAGTATAACAAGTTGCACATCAGACCCATGAAACTGTGAGAATCACTGATATAGACATTTTTTAAAATAAATACTGTATGTCAACTACGGTATGTTGATAACAATTTACCCCAATTTATTCCTTAATTATACTATGATTAATTTATTAAATTTGTATAAATAAATATTAAAATATTCTGCCTAAAATTATGTGTAATCATAAACAGTTCCAATGATTTGAAACAAGTATTTATATAACTCATAATTAATAACTGGTTTTCAAACCTATTAATTATGAATAATAAAAACGAAATTCTGAGCTAAAAGTGAGAGATCGTACTATACCAGTAAATTAATCCGAAAATAACGATTTTTTATGACAATTCAATTAACTTTTCCACGAGCTTCTCAGGTAAAAGAAATTCGGCTTAGGAACAGAGCAGCTCTAAACCCTTCATTTAGAAGTTGTTTTTACATTGTTAAAACTTTAAAAAAAAGTTACTTTGTAGCTATCGAAACGTCTCAATTAAATCAAGAATTTTTGATTACAAACGTTGTGATACAGAAGAAGAAAGAAAGATCGATATGTGCTCAAACAACGAAAATACCAAAACTTTAATATTACTTTATAAAGATTTTCTACCACTCTTAATAATTTAAGCGCAAGATAGCGCTATGATACGGAAAACATTAAATATTATAATAAGGGTTAGAGCTTTCCGGGAAGATAAACTGGGCAAAACGGTCGGTAATCGGGAACAAAAATGTAAAAAAAAGCGGGAATAGGATTAGAGAACAAAAATTCATTTTTATTGCTATCAAAAAATAAAAATTTAAAAAAAGAGTTAAACTGAATGTTATTAATCATTTTTAATTTTTTTCAAAACTATTAACGCCTTAATTTCCTAAATCTCTATCGCTAGTTATAATCTTAAATAAAAATAAATAATACCATATATATATATGTTTCACAAATATTAGTTCATGTTACAAATGATAATTACTGAAGTTTATTTAAATTTATAGTTGAAGTTATTAAAATTACTTTTTTAATTATTCAAATTTGAATTTCTTGCTGTTTTCATAAATTCATAATTAATATTTTTTTTAATAAATTTCAATCATAAATTTTACTATTTTCGAATATGCTAACCTTTAACTGTTTATTTACTTCGTTTATTTAACTGTCAATGTCTAAACAATAGTTTGAAATAAATATTTTGAGTAAAGCTCAAGTTTCAAAGCTTTAAAAATTAAATTCAAAAAAGTAAATAGTTTATTATTTAAACACTTTGTTAAGCATGCAATCCATCGCTAAATTATAACTATTAAAACGTTAATGCGATATTTATTCATTTACGCTCCAGTTTGTAATAAAAAAATAATATTTTACCGAAATTCAAGGTTAAGGTAAAATAATTATAAATAGATTATGTTAATTATTTACTAATTTTTGGTATTCATTGAACTTCTACCTAATTTTTTGAACATTTTATTTTATTTTTTATAAACAATTGCAAAGTCAATTACTTTTTTTCATTTCAGAGTTTATTTTTATTTTTCATTTCATTTTGGTATTGTTATTTAATTTATTCCATAATAACTAAAATCTATTTTAATTATCTTATAGTTAGAAAAGAAAAAAGTAAAAACTTTTTGTTTGCAGTCAAGTTAAAAAATAACAAATATTTTGATGGAGTTTTCACTTTGAAATTTTTTTACTATGGTTGGTTTTTTCATAGAGTACCCAAAGTGTTTAAGGTGGGTATCACACCCAAATTGTTACGATGCCAACAAAAACTTTATCACAGTATAGGCTCAAGTAAAGCTTCATATACAATTAGTTTTCCATAGCCCCACTTTGACAGATCACAAAACTCAAAAAAAGCTATGGCTAAAATTCGATGTGTTGACCCCTCTCCTGACAAAAAGGTTCGGTCACCAGGGTAACTTTATTCATTAATGTTAGCTAAATGTTACAAAAATTATTAAGATCTTAGCCTTAAAGTTTAATTATACATGTAGTTAAGTTTAAAACAGTAAAGGACATTATGCCGGACAGACAGACGGATATGTCAAATTAATATGCTGATTTATTTTTCAAAGTGAACTAAAAAACTTAAAATTTCGAATGTTAGTACAATCAGTTCAATGGGTATTAAAATCACATGTGGAAATTTAACTCTTAATTTCTATTAAAATAAATTGAATAATTTCAAAACCACCGGACTCATAGTACAAAGAACTAAAAGAACCAATCTCTTAAATAATAAATTCATTGTGTAATTAATTACTTTTAAAATTACTTTCTCTCCGGAATCAAATATATACAAATCAAGGTTGACTTTCGTAATTTTCTTTGGTTCCTATATTTTACTATAGGCTAATTACCAATAAAATCTTTTTTACCTTACATTTATCAAAATCCATTCACGCATAAATTTACCGGTAATTTAAATATTTTTAAAGTATAACGATTTTGAATTGATAACAAGCAAAAATTAAGTTGATTAAACCCAAATAAAATCAATAGCCATGGCCAATAGAACCACAATTTCGTTCAGTTTCGCATTTCCTAAATCATTAACAATTCTTTTTATCCTTTTTGATCGTATGCTGATTACACAATGAACTTGCATAAAACGATAATTGAGGAAAAAAGATATATGAGAATAGTGTATAATGCTTACACGTCGGTAAGGAGTTAAAAAATTTTAACCTTAATTAGTTAATATTTTTTAACTTAAACGATTATAAACTTGAAATCGCCTTTAAAATTTTAACCTATGCTAACACTTATCGGTGTTAAGTTAATTTTTTAGAAAATACATCAATAAACCAAGTCATTAATAATGACTCATTATTAGGGCAGTGGCAGTGAATATCGTTAAGAAAAAGGCGCGAAATCATTTTAAAAATGTCAAAAATCGTTTTAAAAAATCTTTTGAAAAATTTAATTTTTTGTTACAAAAATGAATTATAATATTCTATCATGTAATACTTTATATTGTCTTCGGGAAGACTTTTCTATCGTCTCTAAAAATGCTTTATAATTAGAAAAAGATCTTTCAACTTTAGCCAAAATTAACAGATAAAAGTTGTGCCTAATTTATTCTTCCAAATTAACATTGTCTAAAGTTAATTAAATTTAATATGGATTTTTTCTTAATATTTTTCCAATTTTTTGGCAGTTCAGTATTATTTATTAAATGTCGATTTAAAGAATTGAAAAATCGTTTTAAAATGTCAAAAATCGTTTATTTAAATTTCATTAATTGGGGTCCTAACCTGTTTAATAGCTCATTTTTTATAGAAATTATAACTGTTATGTTCAATCGTTAATTAACGATTTACACAGTCCTACTTATTATGTAGATTTTTAAAAATCTAAAATAATTTGTTTTATCTTAGATTTTTAAATCAACTACAAATTTCGACAAAACATGTATTGGTTTTCATAACAGTGAAAAAAATCTTTAAGTAAAAGTTTATCATTCTAAAAAAACATAGCTTAAGATACACGAACTCCTTTTCCAATATATTCACAAATCACTGCTCTGGAAACATGTTTTTTCTGTTAAAAAAATCTTAATTTTTTTTGTTTAAAATAATAATAGTTTGATTATGCTATAAGCCAGTTATTTTGCGCCTTAAACACAAAAACTAAGACTAAAATAGGTATAATAGCGATATATTTACCTAAACTGCATGTATTACATGCCGTTGACCTCACTGTATTAATGCATCTTTGATTGTACATTAACGTTGCGCTATCGGGCGGAAAATTGACGATTGGCACACACTCGGGATGAACCTTTTTACTGATACCATTCCGAACATTTCGACAGCAGTCGATGGCTAATCCTAAATTCTGAATAGTTCTCACCACATCGTGCACCATAAACTGACCCCAAACCATGTTCATTATCGTACGTTTTGGATCAGTTAGCGGTACATCAGGCATTAATATTTCGGTTATCAATCGTGGACTGGGAAGTGGTGAGCGGTCGTGAGCTCTTCGAGGTTTTACAATGCCGTCCGCATAATCAGGTGGTAATAGTCTTCGGTGGCAGAAGAAAGAGCTGCCCCAGTTTGCGTTCGCTATGTTATTGCATTTGCCGTCGAGTCGCCGATATTTGAGATTAGGTTCGCACACGATTCCCAGATTAATCGGCTTATTTATACTGCAGAATCGTTTGTTAATTCTTCCATTTTCGGGAATTTGAACCGATGGAAACACTAATGCGGTGTATTTTTTGTTTATGCATTTTCTATAACGCAATGAAAACGAGTTTTAAATTTCCGAATTATGGGCTCCGAATTAAATTAAAATTTTAAAAAGTTAAAAAAAAAGTTAATGTTCGTAGAAAAACAATTATAGGGATATCATAATCGAGTTATTACCAAATCAAATTAATTCATTTTACAGTAATTGTAACTCATTTTAATTTATTTCTTGTTTTTGTTTGAGAATCCGGTTAACTTATTTCCTATTTTAAAGCTAAAAAATAAGAATAATTTTTAATTTAGTTTTTTTAACGCTTCATTACTCGATAGGCAAAAATTAAAAGTATTAAAAAACTTGTTAATTGATGTGTGACCTCGATTACAGCTTCGATGTCTATAATAATTACATAAATTAACGTCATTTAGTTTTAATAAAAGTAATTTGCATTCGAAAGTATTTAAAACTGAACCAAATTACTCTATTATTATTGCTTGTTTTATTTATTTCAATTAAACGCAGCATTTCATGAATACTTAAGTTTAAATAATTAATTATCTAATAATTAAACTTGGATTTTATTGTGATATGAAGGTTATTTTTTTGTTTTATTATGCAATGAGTATTCCGAAAGTTTGTTCTTAACATTTGTTTGTCCGAAAGTTGTTATATATACGTTTTTTCTTTTCTGCTAAAACTTATATTAAATTATTATGCATATTCTAGTCTAGAAATGTAAAAGATCTTATGTATAGCGGAATATGATTGTAAACCTCTAAGCAGTATTATGGCATACAATAATCACAATATTCAAAAGTCACAAAAAGATTTCTCATGAAACAAGAGATGCTTCCCGTGGATCAATCGGAAAATAGGATGTAAACGCATGCAACTTTGGTGTAATAAATAGAACTACAAAAATGTATTATGTTTTTTGTCTTAAAGGGACTCTTTATATCCTTCGATAAGGCAGGAAGATTATAAATGAACATATTTAAAAAGAAAAGTTTAATAAAATTATTAGTTATTTTTTCAGTGACATTTAAGCAAACAAAAATAAATAATTTGTCGATTTACATCAGAGCGTATATCGGTATTATGCTCTTCTGTGTTATTTCAACATAAATTCATTAAAAGATTAATTTATAATTTGTATTCTTAACAAATAATTTTAATCCTTTAATTGAATTTCATTTTTTAATTTATTTTATTTTGTATTTAATTTTTTTCTTAAAAGAATTTAACTTTTCAAACAAAATTTTTTTGTTTCTTTTTACAAATCATTTTTGCCTCGAAGTTAATTTTACAAGTATAATAAAATGATTATTAATAGCTAATATATTTGACGTCCGTCAGTCTGAGATAGTGTAAAATGGTTAAATGCTTATAATAAATATTAATGCTAGAATCTTTGATCTTACCGTTAATATAGCTTTTCTAACGTAACCCACATTTTACTCATTCTTTAAATAAACTAACCAAAGATTATATAAGCGAGAAATCATAGAAAGAAAGCGAAAAAACTGATGGTTAATTTTCATGTAAGATTTTTTTATACCTCATCGATTTCACTAAATTACACTTGATTTGAATTAATAAGAAAGTTTTTTATTACATCTGTAATTCAATAACAAATGAGGTAATTCGATATAAGAAATTATCGCAATTTAAACGAACAGTAAAAAGTAATTTATATACGAATTTGTATAGGAAAAGGACTAGTGATTAAAATTTGATTAGAATTTTGAATAATTAAAGCGGAAGTGTTTATTTTATATAAAAAAGCAATTCCATCTGTTGAAAATGCAGATGTATGGGTCATATTCGTGAGTATTAACGCAACATAAACAAACCATTTGCCTAATTTTCTAGTAATTCATAAAACACAACAAACACGCATGCAAACAAAAACATAAAACATTATTATACACCAAAACTTGAGAGGAAGCGAAACAACAATAGAATGCACCAAAAAATATATTCCGTTTATGTAACAATGCAAAACAGCGTCATTATTATATTTTGCTCTTATTTCATTATTCAGTAGTCCATACATTAAGTTTATCATTACGTATTCCTTTTAATACGTATAAAGAATGCGAACCCAATAAAATTTAACACGAATTACAAAATGAAAACTTAACTGTTTCGTTAGTCTTTCGGTAACCAATTCATTATACTTCGCTTGCAAATGAGATGCGAAAATAGTTTTGCTAAAGTTGAGTCCTCTCGGATCACTTTCCAAATATGTTTCGATTTGGCGCTCATATCTTTCGATGCGCTTATCCGCGTATCTAAAAGCATCGTTGAAATCGTTATTCTTGAAATGCGATATCTTTTCCAAGTCATGCTCACAATAGAAATCTTGTTTAAGATATTTGCGATAAATTTCTTCGAGTTGTGGCGAATACTCTCGCTGATAGTCAAACTTATCACTAACGGTCGATATCAATAAATTAGGCACAACACAGAACGACGACAGTTCAACTAAATTACCAGTCTTTCGCACCAACCGTGACGTTTGGTAAATCGCGTTAATCGGACTCCAAATGTTTCGTCCGAAATACGGGTTAACGCAGTCCACGTAATTTATAAACAAAAACTGTAGCAATACGAACACTTTTTCGCTCAAATTAATCATTTTTGTCCTTATTTTTAGTGTTTAACTGGCGAATGAAAAAATTATTGAATTTAGAAAAAGTAAAATACTTTTGATTCTTCGTAGAATATAGAGAAAAAACATCGGAAAAAATGTTTTCCTACATAATTTCTAAAATAAATAAAAATTCTTTCACAGAAGGAAAAAAAGTTCCATCACAATGGAAAAACTTTTTTCAACTAAAAAAGAAGTAAGAGAAGTGCAGTGCAGAGTGCAGTGCGCGCTGCTAAACACCGTTACAATTACAATAATTGAGTACTGCCAGCAAAAATTTATTTTAACAGTGTAATTCATTTTTTCCTGTTAAGTCTTACACCGAAAATTTTCACGCATGAGAGTCAATGACATAATGCCAACTGTCTAGTCGGCCTTACTTAATGCAATGCGAGTCCATGAACTTATATCGTTTCAGTTTTGAATTTTTCGTATATGATTTGCATGTATTTTCGGCTCAATAATGACCGATTGATATATATGTATGTAATTGAAACAAAATCGATATTTTTAATTCAATTGTCAAATGTAATTAGAGTAAGAAAAACTGGATTATAGTGGAAACGTAGAGAAAATAAACGAGATTTAAAAAAAAGTATCGCAGCACTAATATTTTTAGTTATTGACTAAACTGGATCACTAGAATTGTTTGCACGAGTTACGTCTATTTGATCAAACTCTGTTTATTAATTTAGGAATTAAGAAAAAGTAATATTTAGTGTTATTGGAAGCGTATCATCAGTTCATAACGAATTCAGAGTTGATTAGACTAATCGTTTTATAAACTTATAGTAATTGTCATTTTTAATTTAATTTGGAACGTTTAGCAACTTTTTTATTATTTAAGATACATTTTATTATACTTTAAACTTTAAAATCAGTTATTATTTATGCCGTCGTGTAAGTTTAATGTAAAATGTTTTATTAATAGAGTATCGAGTGTTCGCATAAGAAATTATCAAACGCCTCTAACAGAGTTATAATATTTAATTTAGTTTTTAAAAAAATATAAATAGCTAAAAATAAAAAAGTTAATTGAATTTTTTTTAATAAAAATAAGATGACTCTATTAGCTAACTATGAACACAGTTTTGTTGAACGAAGTATAATGCCCTAATTTTTCTATCTATTATTTAAGATTCATATAACTCACGAGTCAGATGTGGTTGTTTTTAGAATTTAATAGACCATAAGCAATCTGTTTGCAGGTAATAATTAACTTTACACTCACGTAATATAATCTAATGCAATCATCGTTGAAATTATTGAATTATTAATAACTCTTCTTTTTTTCGCACGACAACACATTCTTAAATAAGTTTTTAGTCTGATTTTTACGTCTAATTTTGTGATAATTTTTTTTGAATATTATTAGAATAAAAATTACAGTAAAAAATTATTTATGTATCCTATGAGCCTTTTTTGTGGCTAAAATACGGTTATGAGCGGAGTTATTTGTGATCATTTATTCAGTCGAAATGAATTTAAACTTTTTTGTTTTGTTTCAGAAAAAGTATATAACATATAAAATAATATATTAACTATCAATAAAATCTCTTCAGAAAAATTGTTCGATGCAAATGAATATTAATTTAGGTCATATTTAATATTTAATGAGAAGACACAATCAAATTATTTTGGGTATAACAATAATTAATAATAATAACAATATACCGGTATATATATAGTTTAATTTGTTATGCGGCCCATATTTTGGGCACATTGTCAAACGAATTTGACACTATTATTAGCAACAAATTTCAATTTTTACAAATAATAAAATTTTGCACAACAATTTCAGTACCTGTCACTTAAATATAAACAGCGAAGGACTTATAAATTTGTTTGTTGCTAAAAGAGAAAAAAACTAAAACCTAAAAGATTAACGATTTATATATATATATAAATCTACTTATTTGCATATTATTATTTCAACTTACACTCAACCAATTTCAAACATAAAAAAGCTGATTTTTTTCCATTGACACACAAAAAATAAGAAAAAATCGACACTCAATTAACTTATCGTATAAATTAGGCAAACTTTTATTCTAAAGCAATATTAAAATACTGTACTTATTATAGTGCACGTTATAACTCAACAATAAAAAACTTTTAACAGTCAAAAACTTGTATTTTTTATAAGTTTCGCATAAAAACCACGCGAATAGTAAAACAGTTATTACGAAACACCAAACTATTATTGAATAACTAGTCGCGTGAACTAATTTCAAAATAGTTTTTACCGCTAAACTACCACTGGAATTACCAAAATATTTCACTCGCCAAAAAAACCCATTACGTACGAAACGTTAATTTAAATATCCGCATTATTCTACTGAATCTAATTTAAATAACAAGGATGGCGAGAGAGCACAGGCGGCGTAAATTAAGCGTATGCCTCAAAGTCAGTATTTATACCATTAGCGTCATATACTTCTTCGTTGCGTTATTTTTGAGCCTAATATTGTTCCAATGGTACGGTTTAATACAGCTGTTCAAGTTTATGACCATTAATCGCAACTATTTGCATATATCGCGAATCGTCGCTTACTCTACTATCACCGTATTTTATTACTTTATCTCCATATTTTCGTTTTGCGGCACGTATTTGCTGGACATTAAAGTACTTCTGGCCGCTTTTGTTTTATTAGTAATCAAGTATTTAATACAATTCGTCTTATTTTTCGATATCGTATTCCTCAACGGATTCCACGGAAGTATATCCGATAGCGAGAAACGAATATCAAACTTTTTCTTAATATTCAATATCTATCCGCTGCTCAGCGATTTAATTTTAATGGCAAATGTTAGCGACTTGAGGCGACAGATTACGGAGTACGGAATGGCCAAACATATTAAGAAGAGTAGAAGCAAAATGTCTAGCGATAGTGATAGTAGAAGCATAGATTCGATGGCGAATTATCACGATGCGGTCAGGAATAAAGAGTTTAAGACACTGGCAAGTCTGGAAAGTGAACATAATCTATCGCCAGTGTCGCTTCCAAATGTTCATTATTAGATCATTTATCACCATTTTTTTGATCAATAAATTTATTATAATTTATTGGTCCAATATTAATTTTAAACTGTTTTTTTTGTCTAATCGTAATTCTGTTGGGTTTTGTTTAATACTGCTTAATATCACAGCACTGTATAATTTAATTAAATAATAAATTTAAAATAATAATCTTAAATTATGTAAAATTCGTGGTCTAAATAGTGACAGTGATGTGAACAAAAGTTAATAATGAATAAGAAACTTATATTTTTAACTTTTCATCTAAACTTTTTAGCTTTTAATTATTTTTTTAACTCTAATCTACCAAATTTCCAACTTTAATCCGTCATCTTATGAGGTCAAACAAAAAAGTTATAAAATCCATTTTTATGGGTGAAGCCTGTCTGGAAAATACTGAAAAAAAGTGTACGTGTCTTCACTAAAATAGAGTAGGAAGTTTGTATTACAGCATTTCTGCGCAGTTTCATCATTCTTATGCAACACTCAACTTAAAAAGTAGTTTCTTAGATAACACGAGTTATATCACTCAATCGTGGCAAGAAAAAGATTTTGGTGTATTCAAAATAAATAAACCGCTGATTAATTTGCACACTACACTGTGCAAATCTTATACTCTACTTGTTATTACTTGAAAAAAAGAATATGTAAAATAAATATTGAAGTTTATTTTTAAAAATATATACATCTCGAATACCGCAATCATTGCAAACAACTGAAAAAAGAAGAAAGATTTTCCGAGCGTTCAAGGACTTTGTCGCGTTATTAGAACAGAACAGATTCATATTTTTAACAGTCTGTAACTGTTTTTTTTGTTACCAAAACGGGAATTTAAATTTTTAACCTTTGTTTTATTAGCAAATTACAATGATTGTAAACTTACCTTTAGTAACAGGTGAACTGTGTATTGCGTGATCATAAAAAATTATGATTAATTCATAAATTATAATTAGCATATGCTATATCGCATTACGCATTATACATGAAAATTAAATGATATATTTTTTCAATTCGCTACAATTAAATTGAATTAAACTATAGTAAACAAACAGCACTGATATTTTTAGTGACACACGATTATAATGTTTGAATATAATTTTAGTTCTTATTGGGCTTTTATTTAGAAATTTTTTGTTATTTTTTTCCTAACATCTGATTGCAAAAACATTTGTTGGTTTAGTTTTGCGGGATATGATTAATTGAAAAAAATAAGTTGATTTTGTAGAATGATTCAGTACAGTATTTGAGAATTACCACCCAAAAACATTTCTGTGACTCATTTTACAAATATATACAAATCATTTAACTCAAATTAGTCTAGATTTTTGAATAGTATGAAGCTTAATCACTATTTAAAAACTTACCAAAAAGTGTACCAAAACGAATAACAACCCAAAAGGTTTTATCCGCACGCAATTAGATCTTAAACTTATTTAAACAATGATTTTGCTAACAATGTTCGGGCGCATGTTTAATAATTAAAGCTGTTGATGGATCGGTTAACCAGTCAAGTTTACCCGAGAAGTGCTTATCGGTTCGTGTTTGTTTGATTTTCTAAAAAGTCGGTCTATTTTTTAATTGAAGAAATTTTTAAATAATCCCGATATAAAACCGATCTCGCAAACCAATAAAAAATTAGACTTACATGCATAATAAGCATCGCAAAATAATATGTTACATTAAACAAGCATACTTTAAAAGCAATAATTCATTAGAAATAGCAAATTTAAATTTGTATTATTAGCATTTT